>JABSTQ010000068.1:0-56692 GCA_013358835.2 Ixodes persulcatus | reverse complement strand
CTACTCAGTAATGTTTTTCTCCAAAGCCTCAAAATTCACGAGAACCATACGATTAAATCCCTCCCGTGTTTTAGCAATTCGATGTACTCGTTCATTTTCGCCGGGGTCTACTTTCAAGTTTGTTTAAAAAAAAAATCGATAACAATTTGCTCTGTTCGATCCCATATTTCTCCGCGTTCTTTGGTAATATATCTACAAATAATATTAGCAGGTGGTTATTCAGAACATCCACGTGCCCTGCTACTGTCCCATAATTGTCACGTAACAGATATTTTCCGTAGGTTTTTATCGAGTGATTTGACATCCTGTATCATTTCGATGATGTCGTTCTGACACCTTGATTGATGGTCTACTTTTTTCTAGTTCAGTGACCCTTTTTTTTAGGTTCGTAATGCCGACAGTGATAGCAATTAGTTTTCCGTATCTTTTTGTTGGTAGTCTTTTGTACTCTACAGAAGTTTGTCGAAGGTAGACTGAAGTTTGCCTAGCTGTTTGTTGGGCCTCGAGTTAGTCTAGAGATGGTTCGAAGAAATGAACAAGAAGCAAACGCACACCGTGACAAATAACAATAGGATTTTTTGTAGAGACAATTGAAGACTAGGTGCCAACAAACATTTTCTATTGGCGGTGTGAGCTCAAATATAGCGCGCAATACGAGCACGATAGGCAGCAAGTCAGATGCCCATGACAGGAGGCACCCCGAACACTAAAACAAAAACAGAGTTTGAGAATCGCAGCTAAGAAACCACTACCTATAAAAACGATGCAGTGTTCATACCCATGACATGTTACAGACGTTTGATAAGCACTAAGTCAAGGAGGCCGCAAATCTACGAAAGTGTAGCAAAACCGTCTGTTTTGTAGCACATAGAATGCGATGGTGCCGCAGTGGTGTGGCAGATTCTGTGTTTCAGGATGACAGGGCCAGGTGTCCGATCTTCAGCAACAGTGAAGTGATTCAGAAGCTTCGCAGAAAGGATCACCGTCGAGCGCAGCCTCGCTGGTTGAAACTGGTGGGCGAAAACCAATATGCTGTGAGATGTACTAAATGTTTGCTAAGCACTTCAGCCAAGGAAGCCGCAAATCCCAATGAAGTGCAGCTCGACCGTTCGTTTCGTAGCTCAGAATATGTGATGGTGCTGCCAGCATGGGGCAGAGTCTGTGTTGCAGGATAACAGGGCCAGGTGTACGACCTTCAGCAACAAAGAAATGATGCAAAAGCTTCGCGGGAATGATCGTCGTCGAGCGCAGCCTGGCTGGTTGAAACTGGTGATCGTAGAGTGGAATTTTGCGAGATGTAACATACGTTTAATAGGCACCTCAGCAAACAAGGCCGCCAAGCCCAACGAAGTGCAGCACGACCATCAGTTTCCTAGCACATAAGATGCGGTGGTGCCTTCGCCGTGGGCCAGATTCCGTGTTGCAGGATGACAGGACCCAATGTCCGACCCTCAGCAACGGTGAAATGACGCGAAAGCTTCGCAGAACTCATCGCCGTCTAGGGCAGCATTGCTGGTCAAAACTAGTGGGCGTAGAGCGGAATGCTGCGAGGTGTAACACACTTTGGATAAGAACTTTAGCCAAGGAGGCCGCAAATCCCAATAAAGTGCAGCGCGAGTCCTATTTGTGGCGCAGAAGAGGCAATGGTGCCGCCGCTGTGCGGCATATTTTGCGTTGCAGGATGACAGGGTCCGATTTCAGATCTTCAGCAACGGTGAAATGACTAAAGCTTCGCAGAAATGATCGCCGTCGAGAGAAGCTTCGCTGGTGGAGACTGGTGAGCGTAAACCGGAATGCTGCGAGATGTAACAGATGTTTGATAAGCAGTTCAGCCAAGGAGGCCGGAAATTCCGCAGCACCACAGTCCGTTTTGTAGCACGGAAGATGCGATGGTGCTGCTGCCGTGTTGCAGATTTTGTGTTGCTGGATGACAGGGCACGGTGTCGGATGTTCGCCAACGGTGAAACGACGCAGATGCTTTGCAGATATGATCGCCGTTGAGCGCAGCCTCGCTGGTCAAAACTGGTGGGTGTAGAGCGGAATCCTGCTAGAGGTAACAGCCGTGTGATGAGAACTTCAGCCGAGGAGGCCGCAAATCCCCAAATCTCGTAACAAAACAAGAACGAATTTAAATAGCGATATGTTTTCAAAACTAGGAAGCCGTGGGTCGAACGGAGCGGAGCGCCTACGGTTTCCTCGAAATCCCAGGTGCCTCTTTGTCTTCTCACAGGACTGCACGTGAACCAAGATTACTCTTTGTGTAAATAAGGATAATTATAAAATAATATAGCACGTACGACCTTGTTTTCTTGCTGTTAGTGGCGAGCTCGGTAAAGGCAAGCGTATTTGATCGACAGCTGTGGGCCATGCATTCCGTCAGTGACGTAACCTTTGGATAGTGGGGCAAGGTTTGCAAGATATAAGGAAAATAAATTTCAGAGTTGATATTGAATTAAAGTTAACTTCTTAGCAAACCAGTGCAAATCTGAGTGAACAATATGCCATCTCGGAGTAAGGAAGTCACCAGCATTCTCATGATGCCCTTGAATTATACAGCTAAACAAATCGACGGAGCTCCCTTTACGAGCTACAGGTCCTCCGGATCGAAATGATGGTTTCTAAAAGGACAAACGAGTGCCGCGGACATACACGCAGACAATGATAAATTTTGTTGGTTAAGACGTAAACCTTCTGAACTGCTATCTCAAAAGATAGCACTAAAAATATTACTGTGGCACAGAGCCAAGTATTGCACCCTTGACGCTCCATCTACGCAGTGATCTTCCAAAGTCTTGATTAAATACAAATTTGCTTTCTAAAACAAATTATAAAAAAAAATTGACAAAAAGGAAAGGTGATTTGTAAAGGAGGTATAAGCTTCCTGTTTGATTCAAACCTTGCAACTCTGACTTCTAGTACAGAGGAGAGACCATCAAGTGGACAAACAAAACACTTGCAAAAACTGTACAAACAAGACGATGCGCCACAAAAGCCGCAAAACATTCCTTGAAATACTACCAAGTTGCATAGAGACCTGATTGATACAGTTGACTATTCCTGTTATCCGGAATGTTTATCTTACAACTCTCTTCATGCGATCTACCTCTTGATGTAATATTCCTGTTCCTGACCATTGTGCACTACAAGCAACGTTACTAAAACACTCAGTTGGGAAACTGCCATAGAGACCGCCCTGAAAAAGTGTCCCCGATCTGTCCTCGCGAACCGAGCTAAGGGCGAACTCAACGCCGCCATTTTTCCCGCAGCGGCCACTCGAGGAACCGCACGTTACTTCCATTTTGAATATAATCGGCCAGAACAGATACAGTGGAAGAGGTTACAGGGGTACCACCCCCGTTTCCCCAGCGGACGCGCCGCGTCTTAATAACCGAAGTTAAAATGCACCTAGGTCGGGACGCGCTACCTGAAAGGACCGCTGACGCATGGTCGTATAAAAACAATATTAAATATGCCGCAAAACCTTGCAAACTAAAGATTTTAAAAACATCACGCGCCCTTCATTTTGTACTAATCTCCAATAAATATCATACAAAAAAAAGTATTTTTCGTTTGTTTTTACGCAAAAACATGCTTTCTAAAAGCTCAAGGTGACCACAGTACAGAAGAGTGGCGCTGTTATCGCATTTAGCTCGGTCTCGGTGGACGCCAGCGGCCCAGGTTTCGACGGCGAGTTTCCCAACTGAGTATTCTAGTAACGTTGACTACAAGTATTGCATTCGTCCACGTGTTCAGCTAATTCCGAATTTGCAACATTATTATTTACGACTCTTCTGTGTTCCGTAAGCCTGTCCTGTCATTGATACACCCCTTCCCTACCTACTTGAAACCACAAGCTAACGGTATCTCACTTTCTACTCCATTTTCGCGCGAGACCGACATATCACGGTGGACGTTTTTGCATCTATTCTAACTTGTCTGAAATAGCGACAGTCGACTCTTTGAAATTTATAAAAAAAGCATGCCAACGCAAAACAAAATGAAACGAGTGAAGTAGAAGACTAACAAACAGAGCGCCGACTGGCGACAGTACTTTTTTTAGAACAAAATATAATACAAGAAAAGAAAACAAGAAACCCGGAAATATAATCTGTTCACATTGTGTCTTTCATGTTGTTTTCTTTTTCGACATCATGAACCGACTCGCCCGACTACGCACATTGCTATGAGTCTCATATTCTTCAATTACATCTCTGTATAAGCTGTGTGTGAGTTCCTAAGTAATGTGGCTTCGATCTGATATGCTGAATTCTTAACTATCCAGGAAGGGTCGGAACACTATACAGTTCTCAACGTTTACGCGTCTTTTGTGTGTTTTTGTGTTCTCATTGGTAGATTTTTTAGGTTTCTTGTGAAGAAAGAACAAAGTAGAGCATGATCCTAAAGTATGATATAAATAAATGAATTATCAAGTGAGATACGTAGTGAGTCGACGCGTTGAATAGCCAAGGTTAATCTTTCCGAGTTTCTTTGACACAGTTTCTCCCGGTGGTCGGCCCTTCGTTGCGTTCGCCTTCACGAAACAGGTGAAAGTGGCTCGATGTCGGTATGTTTAAGCTGGATGCTTTGCCGTCTCAGTACATCACTATCATTTCTATCGCTGATCTCCTTATAAGCATGGCAGCAGAAGGGTCTTCAGGTCCAGTTGAGAAGTCCTCTGATGTCACGGGAGTGAGAACGGGTGTAGAAAAGGCGAAATAATTTTCTCGACCAATGGTCTGGAGGGCAGGGTTCCGACTTGTTTTCGTTTAGTAATGCTGCGGGCTTAGTTTGAAGCTCCATGATGCTTGCGACCATTTCGAATGATTTGGCTCCAGTGCCATATGTTTCGCTCTCAAGGTACTGCAACCGGTGAATATGTGTCAGAAGAGAATGTTAAAGGGCGAGCTGCGTAATATAAATAACATCTTAACCCTTAGACAAAAAGTGAACAATTTTAGCATATACGCTAGTTTATTTCTTCCCAGTCCAGAGTGATGACAATATGTCACTATTTTGGGTACCTACTGGTCTTATGCCAGCGGGAGATGGAATTATAAAACAATGTATTGGTGCTTCTTGGGTGTTCTTGTAAGGGGCTCAATAAGGCACTGCGTGGCTATGTTTTGTGCGTTTGGTAAGGGTCGAGGGGTTTCAAAATTATATAGTCAATAGGCTGTAGAAATCTTGTTTGGATTGATGCTAGGTTTTATTAGTTGTTATGGCTAATTTTTTGCGATACTTATGATAGAAACGAATAGAAAACTTATAAATAATCGAGTCCACAAGGTTTTTTTTTAGGTCGATTTCTGACTACACATGTTCCACTGAATTACACGGGGAGAGGGGAGGGGGAAGCTTATGAGGCCGATAAAGAGTAGTAGTGTTCTGTTATTTCGAAATGTGGTAATTATTGCTAATTGTATTATCGTGTGCTGATGATGGTTATATAAAATTGGAAAGCAAGTTACGCAAAAACGTTTTTTTTTGTTATTCGAACTATAAGGCACGAGAAGTGGTGTTGCTGATTTCCACGAAGGTATACAAGAAGAAAGCAGACAGTTCACGAACATTCCGCCGATGGCAACCGACACTTCAGCAAAAAGCCTATTTTGTTATGGTATCGCAGTCGCGTAGATTGGTTTTGTCCACTGAACAGGACACTGCATGAAAGCCTTCCAACAGGACTTTGAAAGTTTTCCTTGCAAAAAAAGGAGGCTCACCCAACACAACCTGATACAGGCTATCAGCACACGATAATACAATTAGCAATAATTACCACATTTCGAAATAACAGAACACTACTACTCTTTATCGGCCTCATAAGCTTCCCCCTCCCCTCTCCCCGTGTAATTCAGTGGAACGTGTGTAGTCAGAAATCGACCTAAAAAAAAACCTCGTGGACTCGATTATTTATAAGTTTTCTATTCGTTTCTATCATAAGTATCGCAAAAAATTAGCCATAACAACTAATAAAACCTAGCATCAATCCAAACAAGATTTCTACAGCCTATTGACTATATAATTTTGAAACCCCTCGACCCTTACCAAACGCACAAAACATAGCCACGCAGTGCCTTATTGAGCCCCTTACAAGAACACCCAAGAAGCACCAATAAATTGTTTTATAATTCCATCTCCCGCTGGCATAAGACCAGTAGGTACCCAAAATAGTGACATATTGTCATCACTCTGGACTGGGAAGAAATAAACTAGCGTATATGCTAAAATTGTTCACTTTTTGTCTAAGGGTTTAGATGTTATGTTTAGCAAAAAGCCTATTTTGTTATGGTATCGCAGTCGCGTAGATTGGTTTTGTCCACTGAACAGGACACTGCATGAAAGCCTTCCAACAGGACTTTGAAAGTTTTCCTTGCAAAAAAAGGAGGCTCACCCAACACAACCTGATACAGGCTATCCGCCTGAATGTTATGGGCACAAAAATTAGGCCATAAGCCACGAAACTACATCACCTCCAAATTTAGGGCACATACATAATGTTCTAGGCCATCAACAAATGTTTGAGTTAGGCGGACCAACAACTCAGGGTGTTAGGACGAATATATGGCAAACCAACTTGAAGGAGAGCCATCTAAAGCCCTCTCTTAAATAATATTGACCGTAAAAATTCCGCCAAAGTGCAGTGGGATGAGACATACTGGAGTCAAAAATGGCGGAGCGTCCCCCCAATTACGATGTGTTGTCGGCGGTGGGTCACCAGCTGCCACAACAGACCACTACAAGCGCGCGTGCACGGTGCCGTGTCACCTGCCCTACAACATATCTATTGGAACGTGCGCACTTGTATGTGGGATGGGGCCATAAGGCTAAACAATGGCGACGCGTCACGGGCATCCAAAAAGCGCGCTCGCGGCAAGATCAATCAATGGTGGTACTTGGGTGAGATGGAACATCCAAGTGCTTGTAACAAACACGACATTCTCGCCCTGAATATTGAATGTGTGCCCCACCAGCAAACTCATGCATGCAATGCCCTGCTGTTCTTCAACGAAGAACTATATAGAGTAATAAACCCGTTTATAGGAAGGTGATCAGAAGGTTCTTAAGAACTTCGAGCATCCTGACCTCGAAGGGGCGCAAGATTTATCGATGCAAATAAAAAGCCCGACACAAGCCTATGTCCAAAGCAAATAGAGGACAGAAACAGCTGCTCTTACATAAATGCGAAACGTAACGGTCGGCCGTCGGAAATTACTACTTTGTAACGTACGTTGGGATCCCATTATAAGCAGTTGTAATATACTGTTCAAATCGTCTACGTAAATTCAGTATTTTAATAATCAAAAGGAACACTGACCTATGGCTTTATAAACATTCACAACGTTCAAGTTTTATTTATGCCCCCTCAGGAGATGAACTTGTTCAGAAGAGCAGAGGAGGATCACAATAGGCAGATTTCACTAAGCGTTCCACGCATGGGTTAACTTTAGTTCAAAGGAGGCTGGCGGCAGTACACGAAACGGTCGGGCCGTCTCGTGCTCCGCGCACGCATAGCTCCAGCGAAGTTCCCCCACGTGCACAAAGGCTGAAATGCCCTCAATGCATTTCGGCAGCACTGGCGTAATAAATTTGCATGGTGAGATTGGTCTATTGAACTTCCACAAGTCACCTCCCTACTACTAAGTTGCGTGTCTGAAGAATGGAACTCTAGTTACATGCCCGGCATAGAAGACGCCATCGAATCGCTAGTTCTAAAGTCTCAAATCTACCGAAGGAAATTATAATTGATGATCCCCTCGCAATATTGAATACCACTCCTACCTTTCTTGTTGTCATATAATAAGAAAGCCTTCAGGATGCGTGCGTTGTAATAGCGACTCCCTCGACATGGTTTTACAGGTAATCCCTAACTGAAGTAAACAACAGGGCCAGGAGGAATCTGTAGGACGTTTTCAGATTAAATCGAACCACCATGTCCGGTGACCATTTATAATTTTGATGAAAGCAATACATTTTGCTGGCTCCATTCCATGAAGACTAACACCAATCCTTGTTTTGAACAAAAACAAATTGCATTTGAGAAAAACATTTTTAAGCACACTCTCAGTCCCGTGCGCGTTCTGCGTATCGCGCGATGTTGGCATTTCGGGCGGCTTTCTCCAAAAGAACTGTTCTGGCTACGGGTCTAGAAATATTTACTGACAAATTATGCATAGGAAGGATTGACAAAAAGTATTAATCATCGAGTATCAGGGTCGTTATTTTTAGAAACAAATTTGCAAACACGGCACATTGCACACTAACGCTCTGAAACATTTGTTGTAATTGTTAACGTTTTTTTTTTATCCATTAGGTCAACATGCGCTATGACGATACGTCAGGCCCAAGCATTAAATTCTTGCTCACCTCTATTAAACAGGAACAGGTAGGTGTCTCTTTCACAATGTTGTTTTTGTCGATTTCTTGGCCCAGCCGAAAGCGTGAAAAGTAATAGAATATATTGTAAAGCATTCATCTGCGCACGTTCACTAAACACTTTAATTTGCGCTTCTCTTTCTAGGGATTTGCCAGAACCTTTGTGGAATACGACATTGGCTGGCTAGATGCAAATAGAACCTATGCAGACGCAAGCACAACCTATAATCACCTTCTTGAAAAGTACGGAAGAAGTCCCGCAGATATAACGGTTGCTGTGACCGGGTAAGCGAGACAATTATTGAAAATTATACACTAGAACAAGCGATAAAATAGCACAAAGTTCGAAAATATGCCACCTCTTAATAGAGTGCTTAAACATGTTTACTAAAAGTCGCTACAGATATTGGTTTAAAATTAAATGGATTTATATAAAACGTATTATATTATTTCATTGCTAATATTATAAGTTAATATTTATGATAGATTTCGAAAGTAGCTTCGCGTCTTCCTTCAGGCAGCTGCAGTAAACTGAATAAAATTAAAAGAAGCGCACAATAAGAGCAACGGACATCAAGTTTACGCTAAAATAGTAAGGAGTTTAAGTATAGCTCAACCCTAAGTATTGTGTACATAAGGAAATAGCGTCGTCGCTACTGCATGCACCATACCAAAAACGTGTCCTAGGTTGCTTTTTTTTTGTTTTTTTTTTGTGCGCACGCTATGTTTCGAAAATAACGTTTTTACCAAAACATGCCTCAAAACCTTTGAGTCTCCGTTTCGATGCCTGAAGAGGAGGTGGGAGTGGGCTAAAGCAAAACTATCCGCGTTCGAAGATTGTAGCTCTCAGAACCGCGGCCGAATTGCGAGAACGATTGAGGCGTCCTCGACACAGCGATTTTTTCATACAGAACCACATTGCACTCCTACGGGAGTGCAATGGACATTCCACAAACTGTTTAAAAAACCCACCAATAAGAGCAAAGATCGCCGGCAGCTTTCTGATTACGACGGGTAAGCACATATCGGCGAAGGTCGGTAAAAGACCGCTCGAATATGGCACAACCGGTCGACCTCCAACTCGCATTTTGTTATTGAAAGAGATATAGTGTTATTTAGGACCAAACAGTCTTTTTTATGTTACAGTATTTTTGGTGTTAATCAATACCTGTGACAACATCTTGGTATCGTGACAAGTAACAAGAGCAAGATTCTTCGGTTTTGTCCTTTCGCGGAGAAACGCTATTCTAAATTTCTATTGATCAACGTGCAATAACCTTAAAGTTATATTTAGCGTTAACGTGCGCTGAGGTATGTGACTCAAAAACTGCCAAATAAAATATTTTAAACGTGCCTCAAGCGTTAGGACGAATAAAAAAAAAAGCAGAGATACAGTCAAAACTAGAAACTTACCCAAGTCGAGATGATAAAATTGTAAAGAAGCAAGGCTCTAACCACAAATATTAAAGTAATAAAAATCCCGACGCGCCCGACGCGCCACCACCGCGCCGTGAAGTAACAGAGTTGAGTTCACGTATATGTGAATAAGCGGTGCCTTTCAAGGACCTGCTATGCTCTCTGAGTCAGATGTTTAAGCATTTGCCAGCCTGTCCGATGTAAGAGCGCCCAGAAGAAAATGGAATGCGGTAGACCACGCCTTTTACGCACGACGCGTACTTCTTTTCATGTTTTACCTTGACTGTGTTATGTTCTGATATTGCGTTTCCTTGCCTGCGTACCCTTACATCGGAACATAATCTGCTTAGTTTGTTTTCGACTGAAAAAACAACGTTCACCACATATCTGGACGTTAGAAGCGTAAGAACTCGAAAATAAAGCGAAGACACTGAAGATCTTTTGTAAAGCTTCAAGATATATGCTACGCTTATTTGTTACTATTACTATTCAATTTTTTAAACTTGAGGTTTGCAAGAGAAGAAACGCTTACGGCGCACGGAGAGGTTGAAGATTCCGAGAGTATATACACAATACGGAAAGCAATGTAGAAATGATAATATACCTCCTTTTTCAATAAACTACCAGTCTTTAATGTACCGAAGCTCCTTAAGAAGGCTGAAAAAATAACTAAAATAATGATGGCATTTCTATGTTCTGTAAAATTCTGACAGGAAGTTATTGCGAATTGTGTTTTGGTGCGTATGTTCCTGACTGATTGTTTTTTGGCCTAGTGTGTTTCGTGACTGAGCGTCTGCTTAATACAATATTTCTTCAAACATTTTTTTAACTTCTCTGGCTGCAAAATTATTTTTTCTTCGACATGAAATTCTTTGGTGCGTTCATATTTGTTGAATTGTATTTTTTATATCAAGTATACATTCGTTCTAGTTCTTTGATTACATTGATCAAGCATTTTGTGTTTTTAATTGTTTACATCGAGATCATTTGTACATGTATTTTTGCTGGACGTCTAGCCCTACGCACAAGCAGGACGCTGCTTTTGTAGGCCAACACTATAATCTTTGTAATTTGTTATTTGAATAAAATAATATTTGTATTATTATTATTATTATTATTATTATTAAACTTTGGGGACTAGTCGATTCCCGAAACGCTTACGCCAGGGTCACTATAACATCAAATATGATGTGCAAGTAAATGCGCTGGCAGAACACGTCGCGATAAACATCTACACCATCGCATTCCACAGCCGTTATATTCATGACAAGGAAAAAAACTGGCATTGACGCCTTTTTATTAGAGTCTTTCCACATTCAAAACTCCTAAGAGAACATCAGCCGGTCAGCTGGGACGCTTTCAAGCCCCTCCGTTTCTGGTTTACAATGCGTCATGCGGGGTGTGTCGAGCTAAACCTCATCAGCAACAAACGCGAAGAAAGAACCGCCGCTTAAAATGAAGACAACAACAGCGGGCACTATGAATCACGAAGACAAGAACAAAAACAGTTCCTTGAGACCGAGGCGCCGAGCTGGCCTCGAAACGTCGGGATCTTTATTACTTTATTATTTGTCGGTTAGAGCCTTTGTCTCTACCTTTTTATCATTCCTAAACAGGTTTATGTCCACCAAAATGTTTATTTTCAAGCCTTGATGATGTGGTACAAACGTTGATACTGAGTACGTACGTCCTCAAGCGCTTCCCATGCGACCTCAGTGCTCACCTCCCGTGAGTGCTAGACCATACATCTTGCACGTCAAGGCAGCTTTGACTAGCGTGCAATTGCTCGGCTGGCTCACACGAGCAGGAACGTGGCAGCCAGGTACCCTGTTTGGAATAGTAAATAGGAGTGAGCACAAGATATTATGTTATGTAGCCGTGGTAGGTCTGGTTGCTCGACAAGATGGTATCGCAGAGCAGATGTTTTTTTTGTTTTTTTTTAAATATTTTGAAATATCTCCTTATATGAGTTTTTCTAACACAAAACGTGGTGCTTGATTTTTCTTTTCATCACGTTAAACGCGTCAGTATCCTATAGCTTTTTGTGCCTAAGTTGTACCAGTTTTTATATAGGGACATTTGAATTGTAGCTCCTAGCACGGGGTTCATTTAGCTTAACATTGCGGGACAGGGGCGTAAAATTCTACCAGGTAAAACCATAAGGAAAGAGACGGAAACAACATTAACGAGCACGAGATTGTAGGATGATTTTTATCGCGCAACATGTTGAAGGTTTGTAAACAGTATTTTTGTTCTACGGATCGTTTTCCCATGCCCGCTTGGTTTAAATTAAGCTGGTTCCATGTTTTCGGGGTTCAATATTGGTTGAACTCTGTTTTTTAGGTTTATTTTTTCCAATGATTGCATGCTTTTCGGTGTCTGATAAAACCAAATATGCATGTATTGGGCTTAGGTTAAAGAAAGCCGGACACCTGTGGGCGACTCCCTAGCCTTCATGAAACATGCGGGGACCCGAGTACTCGAGAAACGTCCCGGTACCGACAAGAGGAGGAAACGAGATGAGGGGTGTGGTTCCGAAGAAAAAACCTGCGGTCACTTCAATGGTGGCTTCATTCCGGGTTAAAGGGGGTGGGGTGCAGTGATTTTAAATTTAAAGGGTAACCTTAGTGACAAGTCTAAAGAAAATAAATGACTGACATTGATTTACGAAGACTTAATACTAACACCTCAAAAATGTTGCACTAATGGGAAGCCGCGATCAACTTGAAAACCGATATTAAAAAATTAAGGCTATACTATAGACAATGGCAAGCATGATGCCTCACTGGTGCCCCATGCGTGCGAGCACGTGCCGCGTGCGCGTGAACGTAACTTTGGCAAGCTTGCAACTGCGCGTACTTGCCCGCACGTGCAGAGACATGGCGGCTGCCACATGCCATACTTGCAATCGTCTATACGCTGGGAAGATGGTTGGACATCGAAGCTGTGGTATCACCTGGAAGGACTGCCCACTGCTCTTAATACCCTTTCTACGTCGAATGTTACCAGGTAGTCTCCGGTCTTTGACGGGCCAGATAATGTGCGGTTTATAAAATGAATGAACAAAGACTGACTTTCAGTCGTAGCAGGGAAGACCACAGCTTCGCTGTCCAATTAGCTTTTTATTTATGAAAGGCTTCTTAAGCTACCGTTGCCGCGACAGCTTATGCTACCCCGATCTTTACCGGGAAGCGCTAAGTGCTCCTCATTGTTAGTGGGGCTAGCGACGTCTCTCCGCACTTCGCACTCTGCCGTTGCCGTAGCACCTTATGCAACCGCACTCTTCACTGATGAACGCATACGGGGAGCGCTGCCTGCTATCATCTGCCACGTGGTTTTGACACTTGCGTTGTGGTTTTTTTTATTGAAAGAAGTGTCTAAATTACATGATACGAGATAAGGCGAGCGCAAATGGTAATAAGGCGCGTGCTTGGGTTTTCCGTCGACGGTCACGAAAAAATTCCACCTGCGAGTCATATACAGCTTCGCTGTAAAACGCTACCTCCAGCTTCTCATCGCAAACGACAATAAATAAGGCTACAAATAATAAAAAAAAAAATAAAAAATAAAAGTTTGATGGATAGAATGTGTACCCAGAATAAAATAGGACAAGGCTAGCATCGCAGGCCTCGATGGTGGCGTAAGCGCAGAATTGAGCTCTGGGGTGATATTGGCTCCGGCTCGCCACGCGGAGCCCCTTATGTAGACACGTGGGCTTCTGGAAAAATCGGCCTAGAATGTTCGACACGTAGAGCATTCGTTCCTCGAATAAGCAAATTGGTTATCGAATTTACCAAAATGCGAGTCACAAAAATAAAAAAAAAACCTGCGTCCACTCTCAGATATCAAACCTCGGCCTTTTGTGTGGGAGCCGAGCTAGATAACCATTTGGCCACAGGCACACTTGCTCGGAGACGCGCGTGGCATTACTCCCCTCTTCAAAAAGAGCATCGTCTCGAAGCAACGCGCAAAGAAACAAAATAGAGCAAAACAAACAAAATATTGAGAAAATACGGAGGCTAGTAAACACAGTTCTATCACGTGTAGCACGCATTTATAATCCCCAGTCTTATCGAGCGTAGTACGGCTTGAGGCGCACGCCTTTGACGACCTCAGGTCGTTCTGGGCGGCGTGATGTTGTTCGTTGTCCCGTCGGGCTCGGACGGTTGTCCCGTCCGAGTCGACGAAGTACCTTGTAGGGTCAGAAGTAGCGATTCAGGAGTTTCTCGTTTAGGTCGCGTCGTTGTATCGTGGTTCAGACACACACACAGTCGCTGGGCATGAAGTGAATGTCGATCTTACGAATGATGTAGCGGGTAGCGCTGACACGTTGTTGACCTTAAATCCGGAGTCGGGCGAGCTGGCGAACTTCTTCAGCCTTTTGTGCAACCACCTGGGCGTCGTGGCTGTCATCATCGGCTGGATTATGGAACGAAATCGCGTCGAGCATGGTCGTTTTTTTTTTGGCTGTGCACCAACTGAAACGGTGTTACTCTCGTGGTCTCCTGCACCGCCGTGTTGTAAGCAAACGTGACGTAGAATAACACCTCGTTCCACGTCTTGTGCTCTACGTCGACATACATAAATATCCAGTCGGCGATAGTTTTGTTAAGCCGTTCTGTTAGTTCATTTTTCTACGGATTGCATGCAGTGGTTCCACGGTGACTGGTGCCACTGAGGCAAAGGATATCTTTCGTCAGCTGGCCCATGAACGACAATCCACGTTATGTAAATAGGACTTTGAGGGCGCAGTGCCGGAGGACAATGGACTTGAACAACTTTGCTAGTTCCACCGCGGTTCCCGTCGAGAGTGCTTTTGTCTCGGCATAAAGGGTGAGATAATCAGTTGCCACGATAATCCAACGGTTTTCCTGCGTCGACAGCGGAAACATCTAAGTAAATTCATTCCGATTTGATGGAATTGGGCAGATGGCGTAGCAATAGGCTGAAGACGTTTTGCCGGTTTCGTCGGTGGTTTCTTCCGTCGTTGACGCTCGTGGCAAGATCGGGTGTAGTAATGAACTGTTTTCATAAGCTTGAAACCAGTAGTACTTCTCGCGTATCTTGGCAAGAGTCATGCTGTAGCCAAGGTGTCCCGCCATCGGGACATTGGGGCAGGCTTGAAATATCTCTTCTCAAAGACTGGAAGCAAACACCAACAGCCATGCCCTGTTGCTGTCGCTGAAGTTCTCCCTGTACAGCACACCTTTTCGGACGGAGATGTTTGGCAGTGTTCGTATAAAAACACGGCAAACTGCACTTCCGTGTCTGTCAAGGTGCTCGATGAGTCGTCGCCATTCAGGATCATCTTTTGAGAGTACTACCATGTCACTGACATGTAGTGCACAGAGAACATAGTTGTCGTCATCATCTAGAGTGCAGGCCGGACCGGCCTCGACAGAAAATCGGCTTCACTGCGCCTTCGGCCGGACCTGTACACCCCGGTTTTGTCAAACTCCTGCAGTCATAGACACCACCGGGCGAGGCTTCCTGAGGAGTCCTTGAGATTCGTGAGGCAGCAGAGCGAGTGGTGTGCTGGAACTACTTGGAACGGAGTTCTGTACAAGCACGAGCGAATCTTGAAGATGGCCTAGACTAAGGCGAGGCATTCTTTCTCGGTCGTAGAGTAATTACCCTCCGCCTTGGACAGTGCATAGGTGATTACCAGATCTGCTCCCGCCTGTATTAGGACCAGCATCGCGCCAAGCCCCGTGGTAGTTGCGTCCGTGTGAATTTCTGCTTGTGCACGCTTGCCGAAATGTCGAAGGTAGGGAGGTGTTTGAAGTCTTCGGTTAACCTCGTCGAGCCACCACTAGCGCTCTTCTGTCCACTTCAACTTTACGGCGTCTTTTGTAACGTATGACAGTGATGCACAAATTTTTACAAAAGCATGAATGAAGAGTATGTAGTAGGCAGAGAGGCCTAGGAATCTTCTTACGGACTTTTGCCCAACGGCGGGGAAAACGCAGCTACGGCGCGCGTGTTCTCGGGGTCAGGACGAACACCCTCATTGCTCACGACGTGGCCTAGGAAAGTGAGCTCTCCATAAGCGAACCGACAGTTAGTTTGCTTGAGTGTTAGTCATGCGGCCTTGATGTCTTGAAGTACGGAACGAAGTCGTCGTAAGCGCTCGTCGAAGTTGCTGGTGAACACCAAAATGTCGTCGAGGTAGACGTCACAGCTCAGCCATTTAAGCCTTCTAGCATGGTGTCAATGACACGCTGGAATGTCGCCGGCGCTGTACATAGTCTGAAGGGCATCACTTTAAATTCGCACAGTCTGTCGGGCGTGACAAAGGCCGTTTTCTCCCGGTACCGTTCGTCAACCTTGATCTGCCGGTGGCCACTCTTCAAACCAATGGACGAAAAGTATCGGGAGTGGCACAGACGGTCTTGAATATCGTCGACGCGGGGAAGCGGGTAGACGTCTTTATTTGGCATGGCAGTGAGTCGGCGATAATCCACACATAATTTCAATGTTCCGTCCTTCTTCTTTACAAGCACGACAAGCCCATACAAAAATGTCCTATGGCCGGCTATAAAATGTTTTTGTATGGTCGGCTTTAGCTATCTGGCCCAATTAGCTAAAGACTGTTCTATGGCTGTATTTAGCAATTTTTATGGTCGCCTTTATGGGCCTCTTTAGCTATGTCTATGGCCCTATCACTGTCCAACCACAGCGCTCCTTAGCTTTTATGACGACTGGCTAAATACTTCTATATGGCTTACCTTATGGTTCTCTTTAGCCAGCACACTCTAAAGAAATTTTACTCCAAGTTCCCCCGACTTTTGAACGCTACATGGTAGATATACATACATCTCTGAACACACAGAATACAAAGAACACAAGCAGAACACTCCCCAACACAACAGCAACAACGCAGCTACACCGGACCTTCATCCCTCTCTACATACGCTAAGTTCGCACTAGCGCTATATATGGCAGTCTTATTTTTGAATCCATCTTTGCTGGTGACTGCCATCATTTGTCTTATAAACACTGAGAGGCAGAGCTAATATTACTCGTACTTAATACCTTATTTGGATTGTCGCTTGGAATAGCCCCCATCTTTTAATTCAACACCCTGAAAAAAGCAAATGTAGATCATTAGGCGAATTAATTCAAATTTATTAATTATATTTTAATAAGTTTGACGAATCATGCTGACAATGAATTGATGAAATGCAGTTCCCTGGTGGTGAACATTGCAATCAAGCCATTGGTTGATTGCAGCGTAATCTATTTTCGGTTTTGGTAGGGTAGTAATTGCTTTTAATTGTTGCACATGTATTTCAGTGGATTTTTTTCGAAAAAAAGATATTACTGGGTTTCAAAACTCGTTGCAGCAGCAGAGAACATATCTTGGGTCATGCTTTGTCACCGATATTACATAAATGTAATAATATTTTAATTTTCTAATTTGGGGCGTTTTTCCTATGAAAAGTAAGTGCCGGGAGTTCTAAGGACCCACGAACTATGACTTTGGTACCACAGCAGACGACTAAAATGAGTCTGTTTTCGGTGATATAATGCAACCGCTTGAAAACATCAAGTTGCACAAGTCAGAAAGTTAAAAAGCCCGTGTTGAGAGTTTTAGTAGATCGTTTAGTAGACCGCCGCTGCCGCCGCGAGCATACAGGAGAAATTTTTAGACTCGGGGCCTTATATTTTTATAGATGGGTAAAGACAATTTATTGGTTCCCAGTCTTTAGACTCGTGGCAATAGTATTATCTATAGGGGGGTAAAGAAAATGTATTGGTTCCCAGTCTTTTGACACACGGTCACACATTTTTCTATAGCTGGCTTTAGCTGTATTGATGGATTTCTATGGCTGACCATAGAAGGCCATAGCGGGTGATAGCCTGCCATATAATTTTCCATAGACGACCATAGACAATTTTGTATGGTAGTAAAGCCCATAGATTGCTTGACGGCTAGATGATGTCATCATTGAGCATTTCCCTAACCTGTTCTTGGATGTCTTCGCTTTCTTTCGAACAAACACGGTACGGTGACTGGTGAACTGGTGGGCGTCGCCTTCGGTACCAATGCGATGTTTCGCCACTGGCGTTTGGTGAACTTTGACGACGTGGCAAAAGAGTGCTTGTATTTAACGAGGAGATCAACCAGTTGCCGACGCTTTGAAGCTGGGAGTTTGGAATCAATGTCGGAATGCGGCGGCGACGTGCTCTTGTACTGTTTTGACGAAGTTTCCTTAAAGATTTGCGGGACAACGGCTGGCGCTTGAAGTTCCTCAGCGTGGCCCATGGTGGTACCCTTCGTTAGGTGATGCGGCTTTTCTCGAAATTTCGTCACGAGAACAGTTTTACGTCCTTCTTGGAGTTCCGTTACGCCCCCTGCGACTGCAGTTCCTTTTTCAAAAAGCAGTTCGACGCTGCCTTCCAGGAGAGGTTCACTGCACATGGCGGTGTCGGTTATGACGGTTACAAAAACACTCGACCGTGGCGGCAGGTTCACATGGTCGTCAAACACTCGGATCGCGGTTTAAATTGTTTTCGGCTCCATCGACGGCAGAACAAGCTTTCGCATCGTCAGATGGTTTGCCCTGAGGTTGATGAAGGCGCCATACTCACAGAGAAAGTTCATTTTGAGGATAATGACCCTCGCACAGTTTTGCAGAATGTCGAACTTGACAGGGCACGTCTCACCGTGGATCTCCACGTTGGCAGTGCATATCCTGACTGGTGTGATGAGGTGCCATTCAAAGGCGTCGTCACTATTCGCAGGCGGCGAGAGAGCGCCCCAATAAAGACTGAGTAGTCTGCTCCGGAGTCCACAAGTGCCGATGTGACGTGGCCGTCGATAACAACGTTAAGGTTGTTGGGCACCGTTGCAGGCGCGTCGTTGCGATGCGTGCCTTTCCCTGGAGTACGAAATGTTTGGTGTTTCTTCGTTGGCGGTCAAACTCAATCACGTGTTCTGCCTAAAAAAAAAACTGTCCTCCTTCGTCTTCCACGTAAGACCGAGCACCTTCAACACACCCGTCAGTTGTCCGAACGGTCTTTCATCGGGGCCGTTCCCTTCAAGCATTTTCACCAGGACTGCGCTATTGGCGCACATTTATGAATCATCATCCGCGGTACTCCAAATATCTCTATGGCCTCAAAAACGCCGATCCTCAACGACTTCGTCGTGACGTGCCACAACTATCGCTGTGACTGTGCAGTGGATTTACACATGAGTGCAAATGTCTTTTTTTAATATAGTGCTCTACATTTCCCCTGCTCCACATTAGAACCACATATAACAAGTTTTGTTTGAGCAGAAAATGCAGGACTGGTTTGTGAAGCAGTGTGTTTGCAATAAATGCTCTGACCACTGTTCTCGATCAAAAACGTTGCGTAAGATAGAGGCCTTGAGATGTAGATACACAGTTTTCTGTCGTGAGCGAAAAATGTCCTTCGCTGCAATTTAAGCTCCATGTAGTTGACTTTAAATGGCTGCAGACATCGGTCCTGCTCGGGTGGTATATAGTACAATTTGGTAATTTTGTGCTAACTTCATTTCTGCACACCCTTCCGCTTACTGAAGTCCACTTCTCTGTAGATGGTGAGGTATAGGGGCATGTTTTCTACTCAACAGTATATATGTGCCGACTCGTACTCTCTAGTAGCATTTTAGCAGGAAAGAAGAACCAACACCAATCAACCTCTCCCTTTGGTTTCCTCTTCTTCCGACGGAAAAAGAGGAAGCGAGCTGTGCGTAAGACGTGTTTTTTTCCTTCGTCAGAGAGTCAACCAAACTAGTGGCACCCACCACATCTTCGATGGACAGGGTGCACAAGCTGCTCGATTACAAGCTAGACCGGAATCTGGGAAGCATCAAGGCCCGCTTTCGCAAAAACCACCACCTGACCAACACCAGCGACAAAAAGCACAGCTCCGCCACGGGCATGCTGGACTCCTTGCGTCACCGGAAGTTCGGCCGGATCGTCTACATGCTGGGCAAGCAGGGTAACCACGCCGGGTGATCGAATCTCGCCTGAGCAGCCCATGGCGGCCCCGCGAAGACGATCGTTGCGACGACTGCTGCCTGACGTTCTTCTTCACCCTCTACGTCGTCCCCTTATGATCCTCATCATTCACACGATTCATTTGTACTATACCATTTATTATCAATAAAAGCGGTGCTGGAGGTCTTCAAGGTATGGGCAATTCGTCTTCTGCGGCGCCGCGGCTCTTCAAAGCTAAAACAAATATATCATATCGTATCACAACCTTTATAGGCAACAAAGGTTCCGAAGCAGTGGGCGCTGTCCGTCCAGTTTGTAAGATATGACACAAGCTCATATAGGGTTAAAAACGGTTTGCATATGAGACGATTGCCGGTAACCAGTTACTCAGATAACCTTGCGAAAACTAAATAAAAACAGGAATAAACGTAAAACTATATTGTAAATAATGTATGTTGTGTAATTAATGCAATTGAATTAAGGCTTTCGTAGTAATGTTTATTGTTAGTTATTTGCACGACATTTATCACACAGTAAACATTCACTCATGATGTTGAATTTCATTCTAGTTTCTTTTAACTCTACTCTATATTCGAGGATCCGACCACATCATCTTCAAAAGGTTCGTGCGGCATAAGGAAGTGTTGTACGAATGGACAAGAAAAATGAACTGTAATTCCTATCATTCTTGCAAGGCGGTTGCACTCTGGCAGCTACTATAATTTGTTGGTACACCCGATCGACAGTTCGTTTTGTTTTCAGGTATTTTACTGCCCTCCCAAGAACCGGCACGCGACTTGCACGCTCTCTTATGCAAATGATGGCAGAATAAAAATTTTTTCATAGGTTTTATTGATATAGTTACGCCCGAGTTTATACCTTCGAAACGGCATCTCAACGCGTAGTTTAAATAAAGTTGGTACTACTAACCACACAAACAACGAAAATGAACCTACCTTCATATTATTGAAGAAGGATCCTTTTTTTGTGGCTCAACACTTTCTAATGAGGCCCAGGTCGCTTTATTTTGACGTGAGTGCAATCAATCAACGCAGTATAACGTATGAATACTTCATTTCGTAGAAGTCCCGCATGACTGTGTTGAGGTTTGTAGCGCCATCCGGGCACATCACCCGGCAATTGATGAGAAAAGCAAAAGCCGACCAATCGCTCCTTGCATCTCACACTCCGTCTTCTTTTGCTCGTTCACAAGGTAACAACTTAGAACGTCCCAACGCCATAAATTTGCCGAGCAACGAGGAGGTCAAGCATCGGCGTGAGTGCGTCAGGCCCTGATTATTCGCGTTCTCCTACACCGGCAGGGACTGGAGTATGCTCCCAATGGTCCCTCTCATAAAGCAGTACCGCGCAAGGAAGTCGCGCCGGTTGATATATTTTAGCGAGTTCAGGTGACTTCTGAAACACCCTCTTCGCACGTTTCTCGATTGGCTGTCGCCTTTATCGCAATAGAGCCGCTCGCTTGCTTTTAAAAGGATGTTCACAAATTCCGGGAATGACTGTTTGGCCACCATGACACTCCGAACTGACTTCGACGGCCGTCTAAAGGTTGCGGCGGAGCTACCTTGAGATTCTCGAGAAAATAGCCGAGTATTTTTTCCAGTCGATAAGCGTTTGGAGCCGAGGTCGGCTGAGGCGCAAACGTGGCCTCGGTTGGAATTAAAAGGAAGTTTTCGAGTCGAGGCCTGTTATAGAGTGTGTTTATAAACTCTTGAGAAGTCGACAGTCAAGGAGGGAGCGCTGCGGTGTTTCAAGGCAAAACCCGACTCGAAACTACCTGGCACCTTTCTTGACATCACTCGGAGGACGGCGTTTGAGTGAAGGGGTACCCCTACCTTCAATTTGTTTATTTTTAAATACAAACTAGGGCACACGACGAAATAAAAACGTTTTTTATATATATTTTTGACAGTGGCTAATCGCAGCAATTAATTGCTCAAAGTCATAAAATCGTTACATTGCCCACTTAACAAAGGTTAAGCCCTCAATACAGAATTTTCTTCCCTTGAAGCTTGTTTTTTTTTTTCAAATTAAAAAAAAAAAAAAAACTTTTATGGGGGGTTGGTCGGTTTTCCCCGTTATTGGGAAAACCATTTGAGAGGGTATTTTTTGGTGTTTATTGGTATTTACTAAAACAAAAAAAAAAAAAAACGGAGCCCTAATTCAAACACATTTTCTAAACATTAGCTATTCTCAATACTTCTTACTAGTTTGATATTCGATTAACGGTCAACTATCTTTTGGATTAGTTAATCGACTGTGAATGAGGTATCCCCCTTATTCAAAATTAATTAAAAATTGCGACAAAATGGTTTTACACGCAGCAGCAGGTATTCTTTTGTCACGCGCAGCTTGAATGGTTTTACTTCCGGCGGGTAAATGTATGTAAAACATTGTTCTCAGTGCGATCAGTGGCACAGACATAAAACCATGGGTTTGCGAATACTTTTCATTCCTAAAACCCTTCGCGTACGAAATGATCTTCGAAAGCAGCTCGCTCCCTCTAATTTGGTCGCTTGCACTAAATACTGCTCGTGAGATACAGTACCGTTTAAGTTATCAATTACCTGATACATTACCTCGTCTTTAGCGATACCTTTAGTTGTGTAAAACCTCATGACTCTGTTCCTATATTTGCAGGTTGATTCTCGCAGATAATTATGAATATTTTTCCTATAATTATGTCGCAGTAAAGGGTGCGTATTCTGTTTCTCCATATTATACTACCAAAAATATAATAATAATTTAACTCATAGGTATTATGCACAAATATAGTAATACTTAATCCACTAGGTTACAAACATATGCTTGATAAAATTCCTCCTGCCACCACTTCTCACGACCCCGCAAAAATGACACTTGTCTTCTGGTAATCTTTTTTGCGATGATAATTTTTTCCAGTAACACCTGAAAACATTTATTCCGACGGTGTATAAAGGTGAAACAGTAAGAAAGCACAAAACGAACAGAAGTACGAAGTTTTACTAAAAGATATATTTTGGGAGCATTCTTAAATGTAATACTGGGCATCGTTCTCGACGTCGTCCTAGACGTCGTCCTCTAGGCATCGTTTCCGACGTCATCCTAGACGTCATCCTTAAGATTTTCATAGAAGTCGTCCTAAATGTCGTTCTTGGCTTCGTCCTAGCGGTCGTCCTAGAAGCCGTCCTAGACGTCGTTTTACGTCGTCCTAGAGGTCGTCGTATACGTCGTCCTCTAGGCGTCTTTATCGGCGTCGTTCTCGACGTTGTCCTAAACATAGTCCTTAATGTCCTCCTCGAAGCCGCCCTAGACGTCGTACTTGAGGTCGTCCGAAAGGTCGTCTTAGACGCCGTCCTTGACGTCGTCAACGTCGTCCTAGAGGTCGTCCTAGACGCCGTACTTGGCGTCCATCTCTAGGAAGTCGTCTTCGACGTCGTCCTATACGTCGTCCTTAAAGTTAATACGTGTAGAAACATTACTCGAAAACATATCTCCCGCGAGTCTATAAAGCTTTCGCCTTGTTAAACGTAAGCAGTCTTAGTGTACTCGTGCTATTTTTTCCCACTTGTCGGGGATATGTTCTTTGACCACTCGTTATTTTTTAATTTCTCAAAATAGAGCACTCACATTCATTTAGTACACTCTCAAAGTAGATATTGTAAGCTTAAGTATTTGAAAAAAAAAAAGATTTTATATCTTGAAATATAAAAAAAAAAAAATATCGAGCAGTGTTACTTCATTTTCAGTACATTTTGGAAAGTTTTGCCTGTGCACTACTTGAGATATTTGAGTGATCTTGACATCACCCAAAATCTCAAATTTAGCTCTTTTCATTGAATACAAATTCAATAATAGGTGTACAAATTAAAATGCGTTGCATATGAATGAACGAAAGTTTCAAAAACCAGCGAATTCGAAATCAATTTTCTCAAAAGCGTAATTTTTATTGGCCTCCTTTTTTTATTAGTAACAATGTAGAATAACGGTTTATTTATGTTTCAGTAAAATATTATGTAGTGTTTTGTTTATATTACCGTGATTAAAGCTTGAACCTTGACAAATATTAGTTTTAATAGTGCAATATTTGTTGTAGACTAAATTAACCTTTTCTTCGCATTACGCACATTTTTACTCATCTTTAAGCTAAAGTGTAAAACAAATGTTGTCATTAGGTAATTAACGATAACACGCCACAATGATGGCCAAAATAGCGTCTATGCGACAACGCAGTCACAAAGCAGAACTGGCAAGATTAAAGCTTTGACTGCGGTCATCCGGAAGAAATACTATACTTTCTTTTCCTATATTTATTTATAAACCAAAATTTTACCTTGCTTCTAATAAGAAAAGACAAAAATAAAATTTAGGGTTTTTGAAAAAAATTGGAATTGAATTTTTTGTATTTTCGAATCATTAGTTCGTACAAATGTATAAAATATTTTATTTTTGCGCCATATTATATTGCATTTTTATTCAGTGAAAGGGCTAGTTGGGAGTTTTCCTGTAATCGCAAGGTAATTAAATTGTCCTAAACAGGTTACACTGAAAAACGGCCAAACTTTCTGTTTTACCCTAATCTTTTAAAGTTTTAATGATAGAATAGAAAAATGACGTGCTGACAGTTGCTATTGTACCCCTCCGGACGCCCATGCGCCTTGTTATCGTCTGGAACTTCGGAACGGCTCAAGCGTAACGCCTGTAGACAGCCTGTGGCATTACAAGTACTTTCCAACTGTTCGATCGGAGTCACGTGGTTTATGGACCGGCTTTAAAATGCAAGCTACGAGGAGGTCACGGAAGCGTTGAACGTCTGCAGACGTTTCCTTTTTTTCTTCCGCTCTCCTCCTCGCCACGCGTAACGCCGCGCATGCACACTTGCGACCGATCGCCGCAGAAGGTGTCCGCCAATAAATTGCAAACTCTTTCCATTGTTTGAGATGGACCCTCTCTTCAATCTAGGCATTCTAACCGCCTGTGATTTTGAATGCCGAAATCTGTCGGCTGTGGCGCCATTCAGGCGTCTTTTTTCAGCAGGCGACCTTCGTAGTTAGAGATTTTACGTTTTTTTATTTCTAACTTCTTACTCTCGTAAGTTTGTTCAGTGGAATTTTTTTATCATAAATTTACGTTCTTCGGTCACCTCTATATAAAGATTAGCTTAGTGCGTTCCCGAACTAATGTTTAGAGTCCCTTCAAACAGCCATAGATCCCTCTCACTCACCCCGTAGGTCTAACGTAAAACTTGCCAAGCGTTACAGCAAATTAATTAAATCCACATAGAGAGGGTCATAAAACAGTCGTAGTGCTTTAATTTGAGAAATGATAAAAAAAGCCAGAGTTCAAACATGGAATCCCCGATCGAAGGGAGAAACGTCAGTTTTCGCCTCGGTCATTTCAACCGTCAATAACTCAACACCAAAAACCCGCCATGTTTGATTATTCCCTGTCTTTCATTGTCAAGAATGTTCCGAAGACACGTATCGTTATATACATTTTCGATATTCGACCCTAAAATCGTACCTGGAATGATATAAAAATAATGATTAACATACAACAGAAATTTGCATCTTACAAACCTGTTCGTGTAAAAATGAATAAGCTAGTTGTCATACACCGTTCATTTTATGTGGTGAAAGGTTGAGGACAATTAATTTGAACATGACATCCTGACATCATCCATGCTGTATAGCAACGGGGGAAAAGTTTTCATAGCTGGGCTTCACATAATTCATTTGGATACTCTTTGAGCTCTGGGTATAATTTAACAATGCTATTCCCAATATGAGTGGCATATGAACAATTTGTAGCTACCTTCATCTCCAAAGTCCTCTGATGCATAGAGTGCAGTAGGTAAGGGGCGATTTTTTAAGTTTGTTTAGAAAACATGAAACAATCGTTTTAGAGTGTGAAGGTGAACATATTGTTTAATGTAGCAGAAAAAGTGAAGTGAAAGAGATGACGTCAATTTCCCCGCAAAATTTAGTAACGAGAAAATGTAATTTGTGCGTACGTCACGTTCCGTCAGGTCACATGGCGTTAATTTCCTTTCTCCATTCAGCGAAGGAATGTACGGACAGGCGTAGAAAGAGATATGTGAAATAAGGGTCGGGTTCCGTTAAGACAAATTTCATTCTTTGAAAATACTTTTAATTGTCATGCGTTGTACAAAGATTTGTTATTCAAAGATCCGACATTTTCAAATCACTGATAACGTTCTGTGTAAATATTATCCGCCTGAATTAGAGACAAGATATTCTACTAATTTTAATAACTGCCTTACCCTACCAAAGAACCCAGTATACCTTTTCACTATATGGATTATGGAACTGATGGATTATGGATTTTATCTGCATTTCAGGTTTTCAGATAATATTTCTTTGTCTGCAATCTGGATTTCAGGCTTCCAGAAACAATTTCAGATTGATATATAAATATATCTGAAATTGTTTCTGGAAGCCTGAAATCGAGATTGCAGACAAAGAAATATTATTGGAAAACCTGAAATGCAGATAAAATCCAGATAGATTTCAAGTTCCATATTCCGGATAGCTAAACGTTATACTGGGTTTTCGGCGGCGGAATCAAGTCGGGCACGAGAATATCGCGTGCGCCGCCTTGATTCCGCCGCCACGCGGGAAAGTTCGCCACCTGTGCAACGCAGTCGGGCAACTGGGCTGAGGAGCCGCCAGGGTGCCTACAGGTTTAGGATGCTAATGGTGGCGACCAGAACAAGACTGAACTGAATGACGCCATTTTGTTTTAGCAGAATATCCGAGGCGGTGCACAGGCAGTCGCTGGCTGGACTCAGGCGCCGCCGGTGCTCCCTGGTTTTCTGTTATTATTCTTCATCGTTTGTTCATGTCCAAATAAACGTAGTTTCTTGTTGTTGAAACCGTTCGCTCCGTGTGATTCCTGTGGATCGGGTATGCAGCAAGGCAAACCGACCACGAACCCTGCACCGTCACGCAGTCGGGGCTTCAAAGAATGTCGCTACTTATGTAAGATCGTCTAGGAGCTTTAGGCGATCACAATTAAATCAAACACGCGATGCTCAAAAAATTATTGAAGGTGGCGGCAATCGGATATATGTTAGGTGAGTTTATCTTGATAACCACGTTCCTTTTTTTCTGACAAAACTTAGAATTGAGCGATTAGTTTACAACACATTGAAAACAATCGTAAGTATCGAATTCGATAAAAGGTTAGAATCCGGGGCGCTTTTTGTGCGCTCTGTAGCAATGCTATATATTCACGAAGCTTCCACGAGTACAGGGCGATGCCAAACTCAGGAAATGCACGCACAATTCATGTGAAAGTGAACATGCAATCGTGGAACACTTTCCACTGGCACCGCCATTGAGCAGCAGCCGTGTTCGTTTACATGCCTTATCTGACGCCTCACCACGCTTGGTTCGCGATGCACACACACGGTCTGGTCCCCGCTTCAAGGCAGTAGTGGGCTTTAGAGAAGCGCTTTGCATAGCCGATCGGTATGAATACGATCGCGAAAGATGTGGGTAAAAACGAGTCCACGGTTTCATCACAAAAAATGCTATATCGCTCGCCAAAACAAGACGAAGAGGCTGGAAATACGACCGAAGAGATCTGTCGGTGCGTACCTGGGGACTGACGCATAAAGGTTTTTGCCGAGGAAGATTTTAAGAAAGGGAAATCAACGAAAAAGAAAAGGCTTCTATGCACACAATTGTTAGAGGTTCATAAAACTCCGAACAGTCCGAGGTCTTAATTTAGGCAGGGAGCCAAGGGGACCGAGACGCCTATTTCCGGTACATAAAGTTCTGAGTTCAAGCCATTGGAAATCTCGCTTTTTCTTTTCTTAATTTTTAGAACGTTTCGTTTTACACCATAACGCAGTTCAAACACGCATATACCTTTAGAGTTTTTTTAATTGTGTGCCTCCCCATCGCCCGCAGTGGCATCTCGGTGAGAGAAGTTGCCAAATCATTTTATAGTTTCCTATCGCTGCTATGTGTTTCCTCATTGGGAATCAAATTTATTTTTTGCAAAATAGCGCGCACATTCCTACCCTCTGCAGATCGTAACATGATCTTACTAAAACTCTAGCCACTCACTCGTCGCTAACTCCATCGAGAAGCATGGATCTAGCACAAAAAAAAACCATAGTAGTCGATTGGTTGTACACATACGATCGGCCCTAGCGCCCGATACCGATTGGAAGTACTCTCACTCATGGTATGGTAGAGACACAAGGCAATGTTTACAGCTTGGAGACGCTGTTTTTAATAACATGTAAGACAATCGATCATGATGTAGAATACCTGAGACTGTGGTAAAAGCTAGAAAACTTGGTCGAAGAAAAAATATAGAGGAAAAGAACATCTTAACGTTGAGTCGTTCTTTTCTCCTGTCTTTTTTCTTCGACCAAGTTTCCCAGCTTTTACGACAGTCTCGGGTATTCTACAACTTGATAAACATCCGCCAGCTCGCATGCGCACTCACTGTTTTTTTTTTTCCATGTAACACAAGTTCTAGTACCAGCTTTTGTTTTATCGACAACGGCAGAAGAGGTAGAAAATAAAAAGTGATCTGGCAAGTGACCTCACAGAAGAGCTACTGCAATCACCAATGAGACACAAAGAACTAAAAAAAAACACGTGAACGTGAATTACTCCTTAAATTACGTGAACAATATACTAAAAAACGCAAAATAAAAAATTAGTACATCTTATAATGACTCAAATACAGAACTTCGCATTCCCAATCCCCTCTACAAACAACCTAATTTTTGCATTATGAGTTTTACACTTTGAGACAGGAGAAATCGCACAGATAGTGTCTCAAACTCTGGTGTAAAAGTTTTATTTCAAAGCTGTGATACCCATTTTGATAGGTCACCCACGACGTCCCCACTCCCCAAATATACAAGCGATAAATTCCCCATCAGAAGGCTGATCTGGTGATTCATGCATGCTACCTCTCCTGCGCGTCAACCAGTGTTTCCCATTTTTTTTCTTATGCGCTCGACTACCAATCCAAACTAGCATATCAGACTTTTCAGGGGGTTTGTGATGCTATTTTACGAATCTAAGTTTAGGACCATTTTGTGTTTACTTATTTTTTTTTTCTTACGACCTTTCTCGCCATTTGCTGGTTGCTCCTGAAGCACGCAAATAGGCTTAATTTCGGTCATGCAATCTCTTCGACCTGTCACCAAAGCGAGGACGCGGTTTTGTGCACGTTGATTGGTGATTGTATTAGTGCCGATCTGAAATACACGACGGTTCCCTAAAACTCTCTGTTATCACTAAAGAGCTGTCGCGACCGCGTCCTGTCTTTCGATTGGATCACGACTTTACGTAACAAAGGTATGAAAGTAGAATGCTAATATTTTCAGAAGTTCTATTGTCACAAAATTCCAATATTTTTTTTTTTTCTAATTTAGGGCAGGCTCGTCTTGGTGGCGTTTGTAATGCCAGTTACAGCATGGTAATGGTGGAGGACGTGCCTATGTCGTTTGGAATGGTGAGCAGCTTGCCGCACGAACTGGGACATGCGTAAGTTCACCTAAAGAGCTTGTAGTCTGCTGAGAAATCTAGAACTTCCATTCTTCTTTAGCAGCGAATGTTGAAACTTTGTGTTTCCAATCGGTGCGGATACGATCGGAGATACAAAGCTCCGATAATACCAGGAGCATTTTATGTCTAATACAGATCTCCGAATACGATATGAAATGTGTGTCTCGGTTTGTATCTGAGATACAAATCTCGAATCGAATCCCGATATTCAACATTCCCCCATTGGTACTTTATATCTCAGATAAACCTTACTGATATCAAATAAAGCAGTTATTTATTCATTCTTGCCGACGTTTAAGCGTTCTCTCATACTCCATATCGTAGTTTTTTTCAATATTATTTGATGCGTTGTCTGTAATTCTTAACAGAGCAATGGTCACGCTTTGTTTGTAAGCAATTGAAAAGTATGAATACTTAGACTGCCATTTACAACATTGACTCAAAAATAGACTCAAAAATGATTAGGTAACTTAGACATTGAATTTCTTGTCTGAGGTTGTCTATTTAACTCTGAAAACATTTGGCACCTCTCTCAGAAATGTCGAAATGAAATGAAATTGTTTCTCGTAGTACTGGACGCATATAAACCAGAGCACCACTACTCCAATATCTTAAAGCGTATCAAATGGTTATGTAGTCTTTTATCCACATGGCTTAGCATAAATCAACATGAATTAAATATACAAAAACACGAAAACACAAATGTCAGAGCAAAACGCGGGCTACTTATATATCACATCAGCATTAGATTCCACTCGCGCAAACCGGATAAAGTTGAATAGCCTAAGTTTCTGTATGTGTGCGTGTGTTTGTGTGTGTGTGTGTGTGTGTGTGTGGTTTCACTCACTCTGCACAAGACAACACATGATTTTAAGCTCGGCTGAGTTCTTTTCTTAGCGATCAGCTTATTTCATGATTAACGAGATTTTCCTATATAACTAAACCGGACAATATACCAGCCATGTATCCACGTTAATTTATTACTGTTCTTTAATTCGGGGTACTGACTTGATCATCGATAAAAAAAAAATCTTTAATAATGCTAGAGACAGGAGCCATTTGATGTATGCGGCTTTTCAGTATAATGATAATGCAGCGGCTCATTTTGAGAAGCATCCTTTATTAACAATGCACCAGCTAACAGATTTCAACCATATTACAATATTTTTGCATATTCACAATTTTTCTGTAAAATAAAATATTAAAAGGTGAAACTGCGTATAACTTGAGACGTATTCGATTCTCTACAACAAAATATGTACAACATTATGTCGAACAAAGCCTAAGGCATCAAATCTTCCATCTCTCTAAACAATACCCGACATTTTTTTTTTCATTTTGCCTAAAACCAAGATTAGTAGTCTTTAGAAAATAGTATTATATTTTGAACATAAATATTATTATAGCTTAAACATGCCCTTGCATCTTTCTTCTCCCCTCTACTGTTCTGTATATGGTTTGCCATGCTAAACCTGTGTGGCGTACGAAACTTTTTAAAGTGTTTCATTTACCCCCTGCCAGCCCATGAAATGTGCTCTAAATACAAATACAATAAAACATTTTAAAGTTGAGAGGTTGCGAATTGTGTGTACGGATGACACCTAGATAATTGATTCCACACAAAAGCAATTGTACTTAGTTATGAAAATATGCACTAGGTATTTCGACATAAAAAACTGATGACATTAACTGTACTGTAATTTTTTTTTTGTGATTTGTAAAAAAAAATATCTTGGAGCTTTGTTTTTTATATTTGAAAGATTTTTCCTTGAAAACTATGAGGCTCTATTTTGACAGTAAACAATTGTACAATTAATCGGCCACAAGTCACTAGCAGTGAACGATCGAATTAAAGGGGAGCAAAAAGCGATTCACACAAAGAAAGATAGAGGCAGACCGGGGCAAGAAGAGGTAAAGTAAACCGCAGCGAAGTCTAATAGTGTCAATTTTTACTTCCTAATGTAACAGTCTTGGGGCGCCTCACGATGGACTAACACATACGTGGAATGAAAATCTTCCACCAAGAAACGACTGTCGCAAAGACAGATCATATGGTCACTTCATTATGCATCCTTCCGAACCAGGCAATCAAAAGTTCTCAGATTGTTCCAAGGAACATATGTCTGCATTTATATCGTAAGTACTGCATCACAAATTTTATAATATTAGCATGGTATGGTTTGCCTTGAACCTGCTACAAAACGTTTATCCATAAGGTGACAGGAAGGTGAAACTTTTGTGCTCGGTGGACCAATGAACCGCTTGTTTTTTGTCGCTTGATCCCGCTTCCTTTGCACGTGGGCATAGCCGGAATTGTGCTCATGTGACGAAAGACGGACGGACGACCGGTCCATGTAGAATGCAGCTTCCATTACCCTGTCAGCTTAGTAATAAACAGAGTACATTAATGACCTCACACTGCTGCGCGTCACCTACATTCTATTTGGGTGAAGAAGAGCGGACGCCTCTTGTACATATTGCTACAGAATTAAATGCAACCGGCGCAATAGTACGAGAATGTTTGCAATCTGATGCAACGTATTTAGGTGTTCACAAAATAAAAAAAACACACAGGAATTTAGGTGACGCCCACTATTTTTCAAATTATAGTTTGTGACGACCGGACTGTAGCACGCAGCAAGGGGGGGGGGGGGGTGGCACGACCGACTGACGGAAAGCGGTGCCGCGTTTCGGGCAGACATTTGGTGCGAGTAGCTGAGTAAAGAACTAGGAGATTCCCTGATTGTTCCGTGTCCTGTTCTTTCGGAGTTGACTACACGGATGGCCACCTGAACCACCCTGACTGCGAGAGAAAAGCCACATTTTCGTCCGAAGGGCGACCCGTCCCCGTGGTCGGCTCCGGAAAGCGAGTGCGTTTTCTCTCTTTTCTCTTGTCTTTCCGTTTACAAGTTTTACAAGATTCTGTGTGTAGATAGGTCCACTCAGCTAGAGGAGCCGCATTTTCTTCAAGTGCCGTTCGGGAACAGGCCGCATTTCCGTGCATTCCGGAGTTCGGTCAACTTGACAGTCACCAATGCCGATGGAACTAGACAATTTCCACGAGCTGTAGTCCTAGCTTAGCCTATCCCCCCTAGTTCCGTGGTCACGAAGGCTACACGACCAACTTAAACTTGGGAAAGCGGACGTTCACGACACCATGACCGCAAAATGGGCGGATCATTATCACTACTGCAGATGCCAGCAGAGCGTATTAAGGTACACAGAAAAGGGACTGAGAAAAGGGGATAAACCCACCAGGAGTGTGTTTGTCTTTTTTTTTTTTCTTGTTGAGTTGAGTACGATTTCAGTAATAATGTACTCGACACGTCCGCCATTCGCGTTGGCTGCGGAAGGTTCTCTTCGGCCCAAAACTCCCTTGTTATGACAACCCCGTTGCGTCCCCTCTTACGGCAGATCTCGGAGGCCCGCTGAGTATGGCCTTGGTCATTAGGTACTAAGAGCGTATGACCTTCGGGAGGACGGTGGAATGTTCTTTGCAGCCCGGATTCTCATGGTTATGAGATCCCTGATCTGTTCCCTATTGCTTTGGATCTCAGAAGGGACGCTGAATACGGTCTCGGTAAAGAGGTACTCGGCACGTTCACCTTTCGGGAAGACAGCGTAAGGTTGTTTTCGGCACCGGAATCTCACGGTTAGGAGAGCACCGATGCGTCCCCTGTTGCTCTGTATTTTGAAAGGCCCACTGAGTAGGGTCTCGGTCATAACGTACTCGGCTGGCCCGCCTTCGGGTGAACGGCGAAAGGTTTCCTTAGGACCCCGAATTTTCACGGTTGAGAACCCCGTTACATCCCTTCCTGCGGCGGATCTCGAAAGGCCCGCTGAGTACGGTCTCGGTCATAAGGTACGCAGCGCGTCTGACCTTGGGGAGGACGGCGGAAGGTTCTTTGCGGCCCGGATTCTTATGGTTATAAGACCGCGATGCGTCCTCTGCTGCAGTGGATCTCGGAAGGGTCGCTGAGTGCGGACTCGGTCGTAAATTACTTTGCGCGTGCACTGTTGGTGCGGAGAGCGGAAGGAATTTTACGGCCCCGGATTCTAACGGTTATGGAAATCCCATTGCGTCGCCTATTGCGGTTGATCTCGGGAGGGCCGCTGAGTACGGTCCCGATCATAAGGTGATCGGCGTGCCCGTCGTTGGGGTGTAAGGCTAAACGTCCTTTATAACCCCGAATCTTACGATTATGAGAACCCTGTTGCGTCCCCTGCTGCAAGGGATCTCTGTAGCTTAGTACGGTCTCGATCATGAGGTACTCCGAGCGTCTGCTGTTGGGGCGGACAGCAGGAGGTCCTTTGTGGCTCCTAGTGCGGTGCCAATGTTTGCAATTTTTGTATGACGAAGCGGATATTGCAATATTTGATTCGTTGATCGAATAGAATATTATTTTTAAAAGATTTGAATCTTTTTACAAAAATTTCCAAATAGTCGTTAACGTTTCGCGCGGCGAGATTCTTCCCAGGCGTCCCACAACGCGCTCGAGTGCCTGCCAGACTTGCCGCAATATGGCAATACGTACCGTCTTCCCCGAGGCAATTATCATCATCATTGTCAGCAGCGGTTTTTCGCAATTCGTAAGTTGCTGTAGCCTCCATTAGGGACCGCGTTTGCACGAGACTGATTGTGCACGCTTTCAGAAAGCGAGTTGTGCAGACACTTCAGAACTGGTTGCAACGGTGCCGTCACTTAGTATTTGCAAAGTAGAACTGGTTGAAGCGGGAAGTTCTTTGTAGAGAAAGCTTAGCGGGATGTGGAAATTTGGCGACCGCTCCTGCGCTAATTCATGGAAGTGCGTTGTATGTGGCGCAATCCTAAAAACGCTAACTAACATTACAACCTCTTCGTTGAATCACTTGAAGCGTCATCCAATGGCTCGCAAGAAGTATGAAAGCGCAGCTACCGCGGCGGAGCAACGTAATGCTCTAAACTACAAGAACGCAGGTATGATACCGGCTATCAGGCCCCAAATGAGTAGTCAAAATGTTCGCACCGGGGCACTAACACAGAAAATGTCCAGCTTCATTGCAACTGGCTTGCACAGCTACACAGTCGTAGAGGAACCAGCTTTTCTGGAGCTGATTAAATGTGCAGTGACTGAGTACAACGTCCCTTCTCGAATGACGTGCTCGTAGAGTGTCGTGCCGGAAATGTACGAAGCTGCTAGGTATATTCTCCACACTTTGCTGCACAGCGTCCTAAGGAAGGACGTGGGGTGTATGGCCATCTCCATTGGAGGCTGGACGTCACGAGCTGGCTACATTTATTCTTCAGTGACGTGCCATGTGCTGAGTGAGAATTTCGTGCTTACAGTTTTGTGATTGCGTGCCACTGCATGCGTGAACGCCATACTGCAAATAATCTGCGTTTTCGTATACAGGACGTCTTTGAGAGGTGGGCTTACCTCTGACGCTTTCCTGCTTTGAGGTCACTGATAACGCTCGGAACGTGGTTTCTGCGATTTCGCGAACCCCGTGGGTGCACATTGCAGGCTTTGCACATACCTTGCAGCTTTTCATTGAACACGACAAGAAAGAAACCAAAGGTTTCGTAAATGTATGCGCCAACGCGCGGGCAACAGTGGGACACTACAAGCGGAGCAGTAGTGCCAGGGCAAGACTCAAAGATATACAAAAGATAAGGGCATAGAAGTTGCTCTTGAGATGTATACACCCACAAGAAAGAATGGTGAGTACACCATTCAGGCACACCTGCTGAGGAACAAGGCCGCTTTTGTGTTAGACCTGGCAGAAACCGAAACCAATGAGAACTTGACCACGGGCGAATGGAGTCTTGTAGCAGCCTTGGGTTCAGGACTGCAACCAGTTGAGGAATCCACAACAGCTGCTTGTGCCGAGTTTTCCTAACACTTGCCATGGTTGTTCCACTTTTTTACTATGTGAAGATGTGCTTTTTGAGTGCGCAAGTGGAACTCAAGGCAAGGCGTTGTCCCAGAATCTTCTCAAATCTGTGAAAGCAAGGTTACTGGACGTAAGCACAAAAGCAACTTAAGCCCTTGTCACCTTCCTTGATTCTCTATTCAAGGACATCTTCTACAACATGAAAAAAACGGGAGTGTAGAGTTCTTAATAAGTACAATTCTCCAGGATGTACCGGACTCTGCCCAGCTCACGTCCGAAGAACGTTGTGCCGAACAGCAATCTCAAAACAGTGAGCAGCTTTTAGTGTGGAAGATATTGAATAGTTTGGCATAGTCGAAAAAAGAATGATGCACAAAGTTGTCTAACGCCAGAGGTCTACGACTGCCTTCAGTTTCTAGTTTTGCCACACACCGACTGCCTACTTTAGTGCTGGCAAACTGTAGGCAAAGAAAAGTATAAGACCCTCGCATGTGTGGCGTGACAATACCTGGCAATTTCCGCAACCCAAGTTGCAAGCGAGAGACTGTTCTCACCGTGCTTGAACACTGTGACACGCCGATGAGTGTCCCTTGCTGCAAAATACGTAAAAAAGCTTTTTTTTATAAGGCTTGTTGCTAATGCAACAAGCCTTCTCAAATTCTTATCTGCACAAATAAGATTTCTAGTGCACTGTCTCACCTCACTCGCATACGGGTAGTGAAAAAAAAAGCTGATAACGTGTAAGATTTCTTTTCGTCTAGTTTCGCGCGAACTGTGATTTTATCCTCTGCATCCGCGTGAACCGCGATATTATGTTTTTCATTTTCAAAATTTTAGTAGCTTTTTCTCTATTTAATTATATATTGTTGAGCTCTAGTTATTATAACCTAGTCGCGTTGTTACAACGCCTTTGAGAAACATTTTGTAACAATTAATTAATTTTATAATTTGTGGTCTTCTTCAGTAGCGGTTTACTTTCTATTCTAAAGTTAATAAAAAATTATTCCATTGGCATTTTTATTCAATACGGTCCCACATTTATTCGGTTTGTATTGGATACGGTTTCAGAAACTACTATTCCCATACACTTAGCAGCCCCGTATTCTCGTGGTTACGAGAAAACCGTTGCATCCCCTAATTAGGTACATCTTGAGTACGGTCTCGGTCATAAGGTACACGGCGCGTCTGCCTTTGGGGTGGAAAGCGGGAGGTTCTTCGCGGTTCCGGAGTTTGTCACTGATGTCTACTCCAGGCAGGACAAAGGCCTGTCTTGCCTGCAATGAAGACGACGTTGAGTGTTCCCATGGCGCACTAGATATAAGTGGCATGGCTGCACTCCAAAGAGATGATCGTGAACTGCGAGGACTCATCGAGCACCTAGAGCGACATGGAAGCGCTGCTCCCCGCGTTTTCATAAAAACCCTGCCAACTTTCTCCATTCGACGGGGTGTGCTGCACAAGAAGAACTTCAGCGACAGCAACGCGGTGTGGCTGTTGGTACATTCTATCAGCCTTCACACAGAAATTTTCCAAGTATGCCATGACGACTTGACGGCTCAGCATCTTGGCTAGAGCAGCACACTTGGCAGGATTTGTGAGAAGTATTACTGGCCTAGGCTTCCGAAGACTGTACATAACTACACGAGCTCTTGCCACAAATGCCAACGACGGAAGAAACCGTTGACGAATCTGGCAGGACACTTGCACCCGTTTGCGCCGCCGACCGCCCCCGTTCCAGCAGATCGGAATGAATTTGCTTGGCCTATTCCCCCCTTCAACGCAAGGCAACCGGTGAATAACTGTCGCAACCGATTTCCTAACACCACACGCCGAGACGAAAACCCTTTCATCGGGACTTCCATGGAAGTCGCGAAATTTTTTGTTGAATGCATCGTCGTCCGTTTAGGCGCCACCGAGGTTCTGATTACAGACCGAGGATCATCGTTTTTTGCACAGCTGACGCAAGAAATACTTCGTCTCAGCCACACCCGCCACCGCCAAACCAGGGCGTACCGTCCATAGACAAACGAATTGACGGAACGGCTAAAGAAGACTATCACCGACGTGTTGTCAATGTACGTTGACTTGGAGCACAAGACGTGCGAGGACGTTTTGCCGTATGTTACGTTCACCTACAACACAATGGCTCAAAAGGCCACTGGAGTTACACTATTTCAGCTGGTTCACGGTCGCAAGGTAACGACGATGCTCGACACGGTGCTGCCCCATGCGCCAGCTGCCGACGGGAGTGACGACGCCCAGATGGTTGCTCAACGAGCAAACTTCGGCCAGCTCGTCTGGCTCAGTCTTCAAGACCTGCAACATGTCGACGCTAGCTGCTACAACCTCCGTCGTCGGTACGTCCACTTTCAGCCTCGAGACAGGGTGTGGGCGTTGTGGTCAGTTTGCCTTGCTGCATACCCGACCCGGAGGAATAACACAGAGCCAACGGTTTCAACAACAAGAAACTACATTTATTTGGACATGGACAAGACGATTAACATTGTTACCAGCGGCGCCTGAGTCCAGACAGGGACTCCCTGTGCGCCGCCTCTGATCTGCCTTTGCAAGGCGCCGCATCCGATGTGCGAGTGGCTGGCGCGACGTCGCCGCCTTTGCCTCGCACCTTTGCCTCGCAGTCGGGCAACTGGGCTGGGGAGCCGCCAGGGTGCCCACAGTGTGGACAGCGGTTCGTCGCCACGGCCTGGGTAAGATGATTTTAAGGCGGTATTTTATACCCTACAAGATTACCGCCGCCTAGGGGACTTGAACTACAAAGTGGCGCCTGAAGAAACCCAGCATTCTTCAGGCCGCCGGCCGCGATTCGAGGATATTTACGTAGTTCGTCTCAAGCCGTTCTACGCACGATAGCACTGTGGACGGTTCGTGTTCCGAGTTACCCTTCAGTGCACTGTTATTTTTTGCATTGTTTTGTTTGATGTTGCATCAGGGCGATGCGTTTTTTTAAAGAAGGAGTAATGCCGTGCTTGCAGCTAGCCATGTATGCAGCCTGGCCGAGGCCGGATGGTTATCGTACTTGGGTACCACGCAATGGACCAAAGTTTGAAGCCTTTGAGCGGACGCACGTTTTTTGTTAATTTTGTAAGTGTCGCGTTCTCGTGAATTCCAAAACTCTACTGCTTATTCGAGGTTCGGGTGTTCTAGGGTCCGAGCCTTCTACACCGATTGTTTTAGAACCCCAATATGTACATAAGGGGCTCCGCGTGGCGAGCAGAAGTCAGCCTTGTCCCAGCGCTCGATCCCGCTGTTACGCCGCCGTCGACGTCTGCGGCGCTAGCCTGTTTCTATTTTGGTTTGGGCACAAATTTGCCCAATAAAACGTTTAGTTTGTTTGAGTTTTTGTCACTTCATCAATTTGTATTTGTTACAATGTTACGTGAAAGATGTAGAAGTATAAAATAAAATACATGTAAACAAGCATTCTGAGATGATAAAGTGCCTGTGATGTGAGTTGTACACATTTAGTAATTATTTTGTGAAAAAAATGTAACTGCATTTGTTATAACGCATTTTGCCGAAGTGTACTGTCCTTTTATTTCGATGCACTGTACCTAGTAATTTTCCCATCTTTGCTTGCAAACAACAACTTGTAACATCGGCTTCGCCCGGGATTTATGTAAAGACAAAGAGTATAAGCGCGCACCGCGTTTGTTCCTGAGATTCATTTCAGAAGACATGTACGGCCACATTTAATTCGGCCGCTTTGATATGCCCAGAGATAGATTACAGGGCATTATTCATCAAACTTCAAGAATAAATAATATTTTAGTACTTCCATAAGAACTATGAAAAATGTGTTTATGAATTGGAATGTTCGTGATACCGAGGCTGGCTGTGGATACCTTTGAATATTATTTGCGCCTCACTGATATCGCCGTTTTTTCGAACACAATATTATTTTTTTTTCTGTGATTTAGGTCTTGAAAATGCTCGAAGGAGCCAACGTGGATTAAAACTTGACCTCCCTTGGCCAGAGCCTACCTATCTTGGCCATAACTGGCCAAAGAAGTGCCTAAGTTAGGCTTCGCTATTGGTTGTTGGGCTGCCATCTTGAAACCTTGTGCCTAAATCACCAAACAAGTTCAGGTGTCAGGCTTTGCTTCCTGTTTTTCGGTTTTCTTGTGGCAACATTGGGCCTAAAAAGACAGCAAGTGCCAGATTTAGGTTTGCCTGCTGTATCTCCGGTTCATACGTGGCGTTCATGTCGTGGAGGACAACTTTCTTGGCGCCTAATGAATGTTGCATGAGGCATGTGGTGTCTGTGGGTCAATGTTAGCACTCTGGAACTTGCGTGACGAGCAAAAAAAGAGCGATAGAAACGCCACATGTTTTAATCTGCCACTAACTAACGCCTTAGAGCAAAAGCGTATAACGTGAAATTTAAGCCCTTAGCCATCCCAAGCTTGTGCCAAGTTAGGTGCTTCGCTGGCGCGTTACCTGGTTTACTTCTAATCATATACACCTTTTGTATTTCAGAACTCTATCCACAAGTTGCTTCGAGCTTAAAACAAAGCAAAACTGCACAACGGAAGTGAAGGAGCTACCAGGTGTTTCTTTGAATTTGACTAAAATTTGCGAGATAGCGCATCCTAACTTTCTGGAGTGGAAATTGGTATGTATAGGAATAACCATTCAATTTTTATTACAAACGGTTGTGATCGTTCAGTTCTAGTATTTTGTTTTCACTCATTAGAAATGAATGTTCCTAACTGTTAGCTTTTTTCTACATACATAATTCGATAGCATCCTGCACATATCTGAACCTTTCTATATAAGAAAAAAGAAACGCAGTTTGGCTAAATTCCTACTACAATTAAATCAATCTACCTAAACACTTCAGGCTCTCCAATATATTAAAAAACTAGAATTATTGAATGTGTGCACATGTTTATTGAAGTGCAACTCAGGCCAGTTCAAGGAATTTGAGTTCATGTTTGGTCATGTGTCATGCAGTAATAATAAATGGTTTTAAATAATTTCTAAAAAATAAGTGTGATATTTTCGCTCAACTTTTATTGAAGATAACCACACACCGCAACCGAAACTCAGCCTGCAGCGAGCAACATTGCTCCTGCGACGTCACCTACATACTCTAATCATGTGGAAACGTAATTAGATTAAATCGGTTACGGAACAGGTCACAGACGCGGCGTGTACGAGCAGCACCTCCCCCCCCCCTCCCTCACTCACCACAACTCGCCTCCAGTCGTTCGACGAGGCTGACGTCTGGTGTCGTAGCTGCAGGGTATTCTATGGAATGCGTACGTTTTGAAGCACAGCATCGAGATGGCGTTTCACCGTACTCTGTATAACACAAAGTTTTGAAACGAAAATTTAAATGGCGATTCAATTGACGGGAGGTGGACTTACACGACTGAGGAGGAAACCCCCCTCCGCGGGAGTTACAGAACTTAGGTCATCAAGTAACGTTGCCTTGTGGTACAAATCGTGACGCCACGAACCAGGCAGCCGGGCGCAGCACGGCACAAGAGCGAACTTGTTGTCTGCTACGATTGACAGTCTGCTACAAACGACGACGCCTGCACTACCGCGCCAGCAGCTTGTTTTAGCGCAGAGAAAGGCAAGTTTCCCAAGGTCTTGATTTGAAAGCATTAGTAGAAAGTTAAGTGCAGTACACTAAAAGTAAATATGTCGCGACGTGTTTGTAGAAGTACACCGTGCTCAGCGTCGCAAACTGCCTCTCTCGCATGTGACGTGCGCTGCCAGCAATTACATATGCTCGAACGGGAGCCCATCAGTGCACACAAGCGCGTGCGTAGTCTGCTAATTACATGGCCAACGATGCCCTGTAGATGACGTAGGTAGCGCCTTGTTAGCTGCGCCTACACGGTGGTATTGACTGCGCTCTTGGCCACGCCGTGCCTCGCCTGCTATATAAACTAATTTGGGTAATTTTGCGCAACTAAAACTTCGCTCTCGCGTTTTATCAACTTTTAGCCGGAATTAGATAAAAAGAATTGGTTTGTGGTCTTTCTAAGTGATCTAAAAATAATTCGATAGTTTTTTTTAAATATATAAAATGAACCAGAGTTGCCCTTGTTAGTATGTAGCAATATTGTCAAACCAATAGCAACTAACAATTAATGCATTTAAATATTTATTTTTCCCTCAAGGTCGGAGCATTACAAAGGGCGCGGGGATTTGGGTAGTCAAACATTCTTAGAAATTCTTATACAGGCTTTAAACGAAAGTACTAGGTAGCTAGAGAAACCTTAAACCTATCGAAATCACTGAGAGTCCCTATTGAACGTGGAAGACACTTCCAATCACAAGTGGCTTTGGGGATGAAAATACTGTAGAAAGAGGTAGACTTACATATGGGTATGCCAAATTTGCAGCTATCCTGAAGGCCTGAAGATATGGTGATGGGTTCTCTAATTCGATGATTTTTAGACTGGAATTATTTTAATAAATCACCATGGCCGATTGCCAAGGAAACTTGCAAACGCATAAGGACTTGCGACGATTAGTACTGTTTTGTTGCGGTACCACTGTCACTTTTTATGGTTCTGTATTCCTGTAAGCTGTAACACAATGTGTATAATATTTATCGTTTAGGTGTTTTTTTTTATACCAACAACTTGTAACCATCAAAAGCTGAGGTGAAAACTAGCTCCACACAAACCAAACTAAACTTTAAACATGTGATTTCCCAAATACGTTTACACGACTACAGAGTATATATTATTCGATACCAAATATTTGTAAATATATACATTTCAAGCGTAGGCAAAATAAGTTAACTACTTTTTCATTTGTGCAGGAGCGTGCTTTTATACCAAAACACTTCCATTCCAGCCTCCTGAATGCCGATTCACGCGACGTACCGAATCGCGATTTTTGTTCGCGGACCATGCATCACGTGATGGTCACGTCATTATTTCTATCGATTCATGCCACGTCTTCGCGCGCGCAGACTAATAGTGTCGAGCTGGTTTTCACTATCGATTTTTTGGTCGGTCACTCACTTGAAAATCCTTCAATGTGGAAACGGTACAACGTTTTTGTTTTTTGTGTGTTTTGATCGATTAAAACAAATATGGCTCACTTGTGTTTTGTGCGCTCGCAGGTTCGTTTTGTCTCGCGATTCTTTGTTCCACGCGTGACAGAAGCTGCAGAAACCTTTTCTGGCTGACGCGAAGCAGGTTCCCGAACTCCACTGGGCTTGTGTCAATAATCTTTTGTCAAAACACCTCTAGCATAGCACGCCGCAACCTTTCTGGCACATCAAATCAACTTCTCACCTGGCAAAACCTTTATTGTTGTTGTGGCGACCTTAAATGGTGTGCGCCATTGCGGAGTGCATGAAGGCATCTCCAAACGCCCCTCCGCTAGCCCAGGACTTCTCCCCTACGTCGAAGGCTCTTCGAGCAGGACCATACTTGTGGCACTGTCATGCCTTAGGCAGTTAGTAAAGCTAGTGGCTCTTTATGCTAAGCTTATGCTGTGTTCTTTCTCGCTCTGCACGAAACAGCGGCGCATGATTATTTTTTTGGCAGCAAGCGTTGATTTCGCTCTTAGACAACTGTGCCAAATCGCGATCGTGCGATGACGGAGTTTCGTGGCACTCTGGGCCGCGAACAGGTTTGGCCGTCTTCGCTGACGCTCGTCGTTTCCTTAGGGTGGATGCTTTTGGGAGACGGATAAACCGCGGACGTGGTCGTCACGTGATCAATCTGTCCGTGGATCAGACTGTCGTGCGAATCGGCCACGAATAGGAACCAACAGGCCAACTTGCCTTTTCGGTCTGTGCACTAAGGCTATGATGCAATCAAGTTTTTCAAATGCTAACGATTTACATACATGTGCACAGCCCAATTGCACGTAGCATTTTTGGGTTAAAAAAAATGTCCCACTTTCATATGTCCGTCAAGGAATAATTGATTTTTGCCGCTCTATGTCCTTGGACCGCCGTAAAACTCCTAGACCATTCTCGTTTCAAATTCACTTCCAGCGACTCCGGATTATCTTGCTGAGTCTCTCTACGCGCGATAAACTGAATAGATGTTGTTGTGAAGAATATCGGTATGCAGAGCCTACGCAAAACCAAAATGATTTATGAATGACTAGTTATCGAGAGTGAATTTACTGATAACGTAATAAGGCAGGCGAGCTGGTCAAAGTTAAACATTTCTAAAACCCAAGACGGAGGCTACAAAGAGGGGGCAAACACAAGACGTCTCAAACACAGCTACTGAATTGTATTCAGGACACTTCTTTTACGCCCGTTATCTCCACACCGGCCTCCATTTGCACACGGTCCAATGGTTCGCTTCAGTTTACAACACACTAGAAAAGTTGGTCAAAGTTTTCTCACGGAACAAGGGATAACACCCTCAGTATACATACGCCCACCTTTCCGCTAGTTCAAAACTAGGCATTGGCCAAGGTCACTTTCACCCAGCGAAAAAAAAAAAAAAATCTAAAAAAATTGCAGATTAAAACCGCACAGACCTATTTCTTACACCATCGAGTGCCATTTATGGCTGGCTTATACAGTTTCCAACAGAAGCAAACCTAATGGTCTCATTTAGGAGTTTTTTTATAATTTTTTTTAATCGCAAGTATTTCACTCAGCCACACAATTTTCACACTCTTCAACATGTATACCTATTTCGGAGTTAGGCGAATTATTTTTTGCTGCTCTCTTGTGCTTACTCAACCGGTAATTTGCGTACTGTTGGGTTTGCCCTACATACGAATAACCACACGTCATCGGAATCTCATGAAAAATGACTTCGTGGCAGTCGACTGAAGCATATCTGTGTTACACAAGGTGGCGCCCAAAGAGGGCGTCACCTTGTGTAAACTAAAGTAAGTTCTCAAGCGCACTTTTACACCAAACCTTCCCGCGATAGACATCAAGTTCAAGGACACGCCATCAAAAAACGGAACACGCACTACCCTGTCACTCTCTGTTTTTTGCCTCTTTTCCATCCCACTAGTCTTTAGTACCAGTCTGTCCACATGCCCTTTTACCAAACTGTCACTGTAACCCGTTTCCTTTAGCCGAAGCAGTTAGTTATCCACTTAACCTGGTCCCTCATGAGGAAAGATTGTTTGAGGGCACTTTCCAACAGAGACATCCCTATTGAAAAATCCGGCAAAAACTTCCAGTGACATTCAGAGGAAACGGGTTAATTTCCACTCATTTTCACCAGAAACCAGCGTAGTTTACCAGTTTTATGGAGGAAATATTACCGGCCGCCACTTCCAGTAACCAGATTTCGCTGGACCTTTTACCGGAGCCACTTACGGTTAAAATCCGGCAAAAGCTTCCAGCGACATTCGGCGGAAATGGGTTAATTTCCACTCATTTTCACCAGAAACCAGCGTAGCCACTTTCGCTGGAAGTTTACCAGAACCACTTTCGATTACCCGCCGCTGGAATCCTACCGGAAGCCACTCTCGTTTGCCGGACACCGAACATCACTGGAAGCCGACGCAGGGGGAACTGCTAAAGTCAAGGAGGCCAAGAAGAGCAGGGAGACAGAGTTTGTAATGGCGGCCGCCAATGCAGCGGCATTCTCGTGAGTGCGTGTTTTAGCTCGAAACGACGTTGCAGTTCTGCAAGAGGTGCGTGCAGCGAACTGTTTTGACGATCCAAAAAGGTGGGCAGCGATCACCGGCAACTTGATATTTGCGACAGGCAAAAGTCTGGGCCAGAGCAGGTACGAGACCACTCGAGCGGCATTCTCATGATTGCGAGTTTTAGCTCGGGACGACGTTGCAATCCTCAAGAAGTACGTGCAGTGAACTGTTTTGACGATCCAAAAAGGTGGGCACTTTCACCCGTTTTCATCCAAAACCAGTTTACCATGTCTTTGGTAGATTATTTGCCGGCAAACAGATTTCGCTGGAATGTCACCGGCAGGCACTTTCATATACCAGACGACCTGGATTTCCTAGAAATCTTACCCGAAACGGGTGACTCGCTTCTTTGTTTACTGACCTTCACTCGAAGCCGACGCGAGGGGAGGGGGAAGCCGAGACGGGCCGGGCACTTGGTGTGCAATTATGTGCCTCGCACCAAGGACGAGTCCCCACGCACTCTCTCTCCCTCGCATTGGGTTCGTGGGGAAAATGGGAGAAAGTCCTTTTGCTGACATTGTTTTTTTTTGTTTTTTTAAGAAAGCCGGTTTCTTTGTCCGTCAACGAGCAACGGTGGGCCAGGAACGAACGCTCAGTCTAGGCTTCTCGTTCCATGTGTGCCGCCTGTATCTTCCAAAGCAGCTGGGTGTGCAGATGGAAATAATATATTTTTCAGTGTCCTGTTTCTTACGCCTCTGTCCGTCCGCCTTCAGAAGCATCCAGCGAGCGAAAAAGACTGTGCACAAGATTTCTCAACGTCGGCTGATGTTCGTTTCGCGCGTTCGTGGTTTTCGCGAAGCGCGCTACTGACGCCTGGTGCACCCGCGGCAACGGCATCAGGGACGACATCGTGAGTGTGCCCGGGATTTCTCAACGGCGGCGGATGCTCGTTCCGCGCGGTCGTGGTTTTCGCTAAGCGTGCTACTGACGCCTGGTGCACCCGCGGCGACGGCATCAGGGACGACATCGTGAGTGTGCCGGGGATTTCCCCACGGCGGCGGATGTTCGCTCCGCGCGGTCGTGGTTTTCGCTAAGCGTGCTACTGACGCCTGGTGCACCCGCGGCGACGGCATCAGGGACGACATCGTGAGTGTGCCCGGGATTTCTCTACGGCGGCGGATGTTCGTTCCGCGCAGTCGTGGTTTTCGCTAAGCGTGCTACTGACGCCTGGTGCACCCGCGGCGACGGCATCAGGGACGACATCGTGCGTGTGCCCGGGATTTCATTACGGCGGCGGATGTTCGTTCCGCGCGGTCGTGGTTTTCGCTAAGCGTGCTGCTGACGCCTGGTGCACCCGCGGCGACGGCATCAGGGACGACATCGTGAGTGTGCCCGGGATTGCAAACGGCGGCGGATGTTCGCTCAACGCGTTCGTGGTTTTCGCTAAACGTGCTGCTGACAGTATACGTGTGAGTGTCCGTGTGGTGCACCTGCGCGGTTTTATTAGTTGAACTCCCGTGCGTCTAGGCATTTACCCAGCGGCATTGTGAGTACATTGAAAGATATCTTTTGCGGCAAAGGACTTGGTTGTTCCTATTAAGTCTGATTGCTTGTGTCTACAGCTCTGCAAATTGTTTCACTGGTATCGACCCTGTTAAATAAATACATAGAACCTTCAGGTCTATTTGGACTAACCACTTTAATTGTTAGCGAACCGTCCAGCATCTGGTAAACATACACCAACCACGGTTCACCGGATTCCTCCTAAGTGCCTTCCGTTGACGTCCGAAAACAGAAAGAAAAACACGGTGAATTCCGGCCAATCTGGTGATCTTCTGGTAAATTCTAGCTTTACTGGAAGTGAAAAGAGTCCCATAATCCAGTAAAATAGATTTTTACTGGAAATATACTTCCGGTAAGAATCCGGTGACATACTGGTAAAATATCTGGTAACGTTCCGGTAAAGATCCGGTAACATTTCTGTAAAACAACCGGTGACATTCCAGTTAGAAATCAGGTGACATTCCGGTAAACTGCGGCTTTTCTGGAAGTGAAAACAGTCCCATAATCCAGTAAAATAGACTTTTACTGGAAATGACATTCCGGTTAAAATTATTTTTCAATAGGGATGACTATTCCTTTTTGGACTATTTTAGAATTGCAACTATGTATTGGCAACAAGAAATTTGCCGCAATTTTGCCGTACTCCCAACATAGTCCTCCATGTTTGAGACGTCTTGTGTTTGTACCCTTTTTGTAGCCTCCGTCTTGGGTATTAGAAATGTATTAATTACCAGTTTTTTATTTCATTTCTGCTGACACGTTGCTTTATCGCCCCGAATTGGGACCGAGATGGTTCTTTGCGAGAATCAGCTTCAGCACTTTGTTTTCTTCCTTGCTGTTTTCGACTTGATACACTACAGGTCGATCAGCATTCGATATTTTAATTTCGTTATAAGTTGTAATAAAATATCTATGATAAGACGAAGAAACGAATAAAAATATAAAAAGGCAAACTAAAAATGCTGGTCTGTAGCAAATAGATATCCGTTTCAAAGACTGACACTGTTTTAGAGCGCAGCTCTTAGGCGCCCGTTTCCGGCTTGAGCGGCGTCGCCGTCGGCGTCGGCGTAACCGCGCGGAGCATGATGGGTAAATTTCCCAGCTAAATTTAGCGGAAAATTTTCCCCGCAAAATCTAGTGGAAAATTTTCCCCGCTAAATCTAGCGGGAAATTTTACCCGCTAAATCTAGCGTAAAATTTTCCCCGCTAAATCTAGCGGAAAATTTTCCCCGCTAAATCTAGTGGAAAATTTTCCCCACTAAATCTAGCGGAAAATTTTCCATGCTACATCTAGCGGAAAATTTTCCCCCCTAATTTAACGGAAATTTTTCCCTGCTAAATCTAGCGGAAAATTTTCCCCGCTAGATTTAGCGGAAAATTTTTTCCGCCCCCCACCCCTCGAGGTCACGTGACCCCCCCCCCCCCCCCCGAACCTTCCTCTCCTCCTCAAGAGCTGCGCTCTAATTCGGCGTTACAGGGAGTTGTTAACGGCTTTCATTTTTTTTTTGTTTTTTAAACAGCAGTATAGAGGAAACTGCCGTTTTGAATGCTGTAGTCGTCTCTCCTTAAACTCCGATGAATATGAAGAGACCTGCGGCGTTGAGCATTTTTTACCGGATGGAGCTGAATGTGGGCATGGAAAGGTAAGCAGTTTCGTATTTGTACTCAATTTCCCTTGAGTGATTAGAGGCAAGAATGGTCACATTTGCAAAAACTGATTTTAATACTTTTTTTTTTAATTTTCAGTCGCAAACCTAGAAAATTATTATTTTTTTTTTACATACACGTGCTCATTCTCTCAGGCTTGTTAAATGTCCTTTTTGAGATGCTATATTTTCAAGACGTATAACAACACAACTGCACATCTATCAAAAATCAGCATATATTTTAATTATTATTGAAAACTATAGCTGTGTGTAGACTTCAAAATTGTGTTACAATAGAAAAGAAATAATTTCTGTGTTCAATTATACTGATGTTTCGTGCATCTTTAGCTGCTTGACGAAACTCTACTTTTTGTGGTAATGCCGATTGTTTGAGCGATTAAGGCAAATTTTAAACGTAATCTTGTTCTCTAGAAGTGTTTTATAAATTGGATTAAACATTAGCAATATCCCGCGTAGACGTTTTACCATTTATCAGGTTTATTTTACCATACACTTAACAAAATTTGAGAAACGCATGCAGAAATCGCGGTTAGAGTGAAGCTAATTCTTTTGTTTTGTTGAAATTTTGCTTTGGTTTTGAAGTTTCGCTCTCAGTTTACTTTTATAGATCTTCTGCGTCTACTACTACGCACATTTTAATTAGTTTTGTTGAAGATATTTGTAAGCCTGCCGTTCTTGTATTTTAGACGTTTTAATGAAATTTCAAAACCACACGACTGAAAATAGGTTTAGAGCACTACGGAAGTGGTGCTCTGCAAGCACATCAATTTTAGCAGCGCTGTTTTACTGGTTCCAATGACACCCAACTTTTCCTATGCTTCTACTAAAAGAGTTCGTGCCACAAACTGGTGTTGAAGTGTTTCATACTTTAGATAACCTTTGTGGCACTACTGTGGCCCACGTAAAGTCGCACGCAATACTACTGCAAAAAATGCTTCTTTTTCCATGTATATTTCAAAAAAATAAATACCAAATTTTCAATATAAATTTTTTGCGAAATATTATGACGCTGTCACAAGAATTGCAATGTTGACCCTGTTCTTGAGATTTCCCTAATGTAACGACAGGTAAATGCGGTTTATTGATTCAAAACGAGCAATGCGTGAGCATTAGATTTAGTCTTGTAACAATCAATGCCTGAAGGAGCATTAAGATGGTGACTCGTGTGCAATCGCTCTAATAAGGTAAATATTCGAACTTTAAATAACCAATTCTGCAACTCCACACGTGCCCTGCACGTTTCTAACTCCAGAATTTGCCTGTGATAAAAATTGGCAGGATATCAACACTCGTGTTGATCTATTTTTTGCGGAAAGTGCTATTGGTTTGACAGACAAAAATAACGCGTGTTTCCAAAATTAGTTCCGCGAAATATTTAAATAAAAGTGCTATTTGCTGAAAATAAAGAAGTTTTGCACTGCCTCTTGGAGGTGAAACGAAGTATAAGTCAATTTCATCGTAAATTCAGCTGTCTAAAAAATGAAGTTTCCGTGGAGTTGTTTTTTTCCGCCATTATGCAGTGGTTACGACCACGGCTGCAGAAGAAAGATGTGTCAAAACAAGGCCATAAAAGGGGTAGAAAGTACACTGGGGATATCCATATCTCCCGACACGTACACCGTCGGGTTGCGGCTCTAAAAGTCTTTGCATCAGCTTTTTTTTTTTGTGGTGGCCGCCATGTAGAATTCTAACGTAGATTGTCTGGGTCAAAATAGCACATGACTTCATTTTTTAAATTTAAGGCCTTAGAATTTAAGGGGTTAGTGCCAATTGTTCTACATTTGTTAACTTTGTTTTGTTGCTATGCTAAAACTATTTACATTTTTTGTCGCCCATTACAACTACGTCATATTTCTTAATGGCAGCCCTTACACAAAAACGGTCCATGTAAACTCCCGTAAAGAGCTGGGTAACGCGTTGTTGTTTACAAGCTATGGAACTTGCAAAACATTTTATGATCTTTTTGTGAGCGTTGGGACTAGGGTTTATAACAGTACCACGACAAATAATTTCCCTAACGAAAAAGAAACAATATTTTATACCCTACTGAAACAGCAAAGGTGATCTTTGGGGTTATGAACATAAATAGTCCTAGTCGTGACTGCAAGAACCTTCTAATGGGACCAATAAAATTTGAATTGTAATTTTACTGCCTCGCATAACGCATTTGTACGACACAATTTCGTCATACTGCGTCTTCCCCAAAAGAATGCAGCTTTCTAAAGTATTTGATATATTTAAAGTTGCTGATAGAAACCATCAAAGTAATTACCACCCCATCTCTATTCATCCTGTGTTTCATATGCCCACGGGAAAACATTATTTGTTTTCAACTTCTCTGCACTTTTGAAAGATATTTATTTTGACTGAAACTCAATTTAGATTTAGAAGGCATAAATTTAAGGAGAGAGACAGCTTCAATGCCTCAAGAGGAGATGATACTAGACATTTTTGAGAGTAAGATTTTAACTTTGGGAGTATGTATATACTTCAGCTAAGCATTCGGTCGAATAAATCATAAAATTTGTCTAGATGAATTATATTGTTATTGTATTCGAGGCATTGCATCATCATTTATATCCCATTTACAACACCAGTCCCAGTATGCTCAAATTAGCGATTACATATCCAATACGCAACGCCCTTTATTTTTCTGAAATACTCTAATTATATTATAAACATATAAACCTTCGACTAAATTTATTATGTAGGCTGGTGATACCAACATAATTTAATGAAACGATGGTGAATGTGCTTCTTATTAAAGCGAATCTTTTTCTGGTTAAATTAGAAATCTGGACAGATGCTAACTCACGAAAAAGAACCAAGGCGAAAACAAAAGCTGTTTTGTTCCAGTTTACATTGTCCCGATTTTGACTTGAAATATAGCTGTGGGGTACAGCACAATAGAGTTTGCTCAGAATATTAAGACTCTAGGCGTAATGCTTTTCAAACATACGTTTGTCTTGGAGTGTTCATGTAAACTATGTTCTTCAAACACTTTCCAGAGTTGTGAGAATAGTGTATAAGTACAGGCATCTGCTTTCATTTAACAATAAAGAAAAATCGATTACCATTCACTTTTATATTCCACTCTCTGCTATTTCCGTTTAGTGTGGTGGACGACTACAAAAAGAAATCTAAACACCTTGCGACTTTTACAAAAAAAAGCTGTCAGGATAATGGAAGACGTTCCTCGGAACCACCATTCTCTTGCCATTTTTTAAAACGTAAAGTAACGGATGTATTCGAGGTGTATTAAAACGGACTAATTGCAACCTATTTACAGTCGGGAAAAAGAAAACGTTAGAATTCTTCTAGATATTGCTAAATTAGAACGTAACCAAGCAGAATATCCATCGCGTCACCGGCACCCTTGGCACATTCCGCATTTCATCACACGATTGGATTTTGAAATGGTCACACACAAGCTACCTGTTTTTCTAACTCTCTTGGTTTTATATGAATAACACATTTTAGGTGTGTGTTTAATTGTCTCTACGTGTAAGGTATGTGCATATATGCATATCTTGTTTTAAAGCATAAATTATAAGTTCAAAAAATATAGTATGTTTATTAGTTCTTGCCTGTAGGGAGGTGCATACCAATAAGTTTTTTTTTTATTTTATATATCCCCGCTCTAGCCCAGAGGGGGGTGTTGAAACCTGTCAAGCTGCAAACACGCAGGTTTTTTTTCCAACGTCCTTGTCACAAATGTATAGCTTGGTGCAATTAAAAGTGTTTTTTTTTTATTTGATTTTTTTGACATCTAATATTTTTCGAGAAACTCACTCCTCACGCGTGCAAGCGCCGTACTCCGACAAATGTGTTGGTGTTGTGAGCTCGTTATATCTGCTTTCATTATTGCGACCACATCGTACTTGATTATAAACTCACAGCAAATATTTCCTTTGGGCACTTAGAAATGCGTCAGGAAACCAGGAACACACAAATAAAACTTCCAAGCAAACGTTTTCCCGACAAATTGAGTTTCATGAACAGACACGCTGGTGGATTGTTTTGGGCTTAGCCGACGCCAATTAATTACCACTAGGTGTTTATTACAGTACGCGCACAATTTTTACATGTAGGCATTAGATGTCGGGGTTGCAACATTGGGCCCGAGTGTACACTGAACGCTACCTAATTTCCAGCTTAGCATTAACAACCGACTGTGAGTAGAGTATATATAACCGTGTTAGAGCTCAACTAGTTTAACCCTTTCATCGGCGCCTTTTTTGTAAACCACGTGGTGAACTTTGTTTTCCCTCTGTCATTTGAAAGTATTTTTATAAGAGTTCTGTTCCAACTTCGGTTTTTTTTTCGCAAAGCACACAAAAAAAAGGTTAAAATTATGCTTCCCATGGCCCAGCAGGTGCTCAAAATTAGTAAGAAAATTAATTTTATTGTTGAAGAGAGAAAGTGCAGGAGCTGAATATCACTTTTCCGCAACAAAATGCACTCTTTTTTTAAAGCCATCTAGAAACGAAAATACTTGTTTCGTCCTAGAACTGAAGCTCCGTAAGCTGCGTGGGAGTGAGTTGCTCCTAGGCCACTGCGACAATATTTTCCACTTCGAAAAATATAGAGAACGTTGTTTGCGGCACATGTGTTTTCAAAATATTCAGACGCAGTCGATTGCTCAGAGCACCTTATTTGTAAGTTCGAAGGTTACATAGTTTGTAAAGTTCTGATCATAAACAAAATACCAGAATCCAGCCTCGGAAGTAGAAAGGCCTACGAACCCTGTGCGCGGGAATGTTTCGAAAAAGTACAGCTTTGTACCGCCAGGTGGTACCAGTATATGTATATAAAATTTGACATGATTTCAGCTTGATGGCAAGACCGTACAATTTTAGGAAGGTGGGCATTCGCCTTGTCTTGAACCCAGTAATGTTCAAGCCTGGTTGGAAACTATGTAGGCTACCGCCCATGCAAGGGCTAAAAGAAAGTATAAATCCCGAAACTCAAGTGATTAAATATATCTCGTTGCTTAGTTTATTCTTGTAAATGATCGTCGACATTATGAAGACTTAAAAACAAGCTTTCCCACAAGCACAAAAAAAATATATATTTTGTGATAAAATAGCTAGGATAACATGGTTATTTGACATAGTGGCACCGGAAGTGTGAAAGAGAACCAGTTTGTGTCAACGCATTATTTATGTGAAAATTGTATTCCCCATCTTTCTGTTCTTACGCTTACACAGGGCGCTGGAAGAAAAGCTGTTCACGGGTCTTTAATGCACATACTTTTGAATGCATACAGCAACGAAGTTCACATAAATGGATAATGTACGGCCTCATTCAAAAGCAAAGAACATGTGCACAGTTGGCTAGTCAGCGTCCAGTGCATGGCCAACGTTCTTGGAAGTTCCTATCTAGTTCTAACATTTATCGCCACATGACATATCAAATATATCCACCTTGTCCTCATTGCCTTCTTTCGAGTTTACTTTTCTTATTTTATTTTGGCTGCCGCGTTTTACACACAAAATGTTGCCTCACGCATCGCGATCAGTCAAGCGCAGGAAGTGTGCGTTCGCTAACCGTGAAGAGCGCACGGGCTTTCCGGAATGTGAGTCCGGAAAAATATAAGACGGGTGTTTTAACGCAATAGCGTTAAGAAGCTCGTGTCACAGAAATTCCGGCGTTGGTGGCGTGACGAAAACATTGCGGACGCGAAATTCCTGATTGGTTGATAGGTTCATCACGTCACAGCGACATGACCTCGCACGGAAATTACAAACAACCCACAACGCTCACGTGAAGCTTGGCGTTTAGCGCAGAATGAAAACGAATAAAAACACCATTAGTAATGCGAATTAAAATTCGCGGTATGTTTTATGTAATTTCACTCTATAAAGTAAGTAATTTGCATCAAAAAATATTTTATGAATTTAGATGGGATTCGAACCTACGATCATTCGGTTGCGAGCTAGATACGCTAGTCTAGTTCACGTAAGGCACGCTTGAAAGACTTGGGAACGAGATGGACATTATAGGTTTAATTGTTTCGCTATCGGGTTCCTCTCTTAAAGGCGAATCTTAAGCGTCATCCAATAAATTTTCTGCCAATATGAAGCCAGATGTGCATCAATAAATATGTAAAATTTCTAATATCCTCCGTCCACCTCTAAGCTGACAGGACGCCATATAATTTTTTTTTTACCTGAAGCCAAGACGCAGCAAACACCATGAGCTGACTCGTTGTGCCAATCAGACAGCGTCAAAAGCGCACAATTACGGTGTTCGTCATGTTTATGCCGGTGTTTTATCATCGCTAAATTAAATCATAAGTAGAAACATCTCAGTGATTTGCGCTTTCGACGCTGCTGATTGGTCCCATTAGCTCGAAGCGTCGGCTGCATCTAGACTTAAGCTGGAACAAAGTACAGATGATACGTATTTTCTAAACTAATGAACTGCCTGCCTTGCTACGCCTAAACCCCTCTCCCCGCTGATGAGTATTTAAAGAGGGTTTGATCGGTGGTGCCTGACTAATGTATTACTGGGCCAACGAATAGAATTTCCACCGCGCTTTTAGTTTAAGGGTAAACGTAGCATAAAGCTGCATTCACAGCGGTGTTCAAATCAAAACCGCATTGAATACTGTGGGTCGCCTGTCAATACCGCCCGATCAGGCCGAGTTCCATTCGCTCCGAGGAAGTTACACGGAGAAGCGCTACCATTAGAAAAGGTCTAATTAATACTCAAGTTTAGAGTCCGATGAGTAAGGCCAAGGCTGTCGTGTGGTCCGTGTCTCTTGTTGGAGGGGTTGGTCGCCAGCGGCTCTTTCGTTGGTCTCTGCCTTCGAACTCCTCGTGTCCTCCCCCGCCACGAGCCTGGCCCGTCGTTGCTCTTTTTCTTCTTCCCCGTTAGCGGCGTCGTCTCTCCAAGTGCCGTGCGGCTCATTGTCCTCAAGAATCCTTAGACAAACGCGATATTTAGGCAAACAGACATTCAAAAATCATCGTTAGAATGGATGGACAAAAATCACCGCAGTACGCCTTTAAGTCCCGCTCACACTGCGCCATTTTCGTACGTTATATTACGTTACGACTACTTACGACCGCATAAAGGCCGGTTTACGCAGACGCATTCGCTTCCGATTCGTTACGTTGCGTGATGAGTCACTGGGACATTCGTGTTTTATATGCCGGGAGTCAAACTACTCCTTCAGCCAGTCGCCACAATTCATTTGATGCAGGGATGTCCTGGTGATTCGCGACGTAAGCGGTTGTGAGCTGTCGTAACCGGTCGTAACGTAACGGAAGCTAGGAAAACGCCCCTGATGGAATCGACCTTGAAGCGATATTAAGCGATCGCAACGTAACATAAGAAAGAAAGAGGCGCTATGTTAACTTGCCTTAACCTTGTCCGTGGCACTCAGAAACGCGACTGAAGTTCGTTTTGCTTTTGATACTTAATTTGGTTCACGTCAGTGCTTGTATAATTAGTGCACCTTTCCTCTTTTTTGTGGTGATTTTTGGATGTAGCTCCGCAAAAATGGTACTTGGTGTTTTGTGCCTTGGCATTCAGAACTGAAGAGGGTGGTAAGTGAGCTCGTTTAAGTTGTTGCCCTTGGCTATTCCTTTTTTGTGGGTGATCATCATTGAATACCGCTCATTTTGTACTCTATATCTCGATGATTAGGTAGTCCAGCAAGGCTTCCAAGTCGCATTTCCGAGGTCATCGTGCTGTTCGAACGTCCTTAGCTCGTTCCGTCGATCTCGTAGGCGGCGTCGCAATGCTAGAAGTGCCGTATGTTGGCGGCTGTTGGTCATTTCCTAATGTGAGTAGAGACGTCGTCGCAGTCACGTTTACTTCGTCTTAAAAGATGGTCGTCGGTTCTGAGTGATTAGCAGGTCGGTAGCAGACGACCACGATATCTGACGGAAAAGCCTTAATTATAATATATGTTAGAGCAGTCGAATACCTATTGAAGGAGATGCCAAGTCCTCGAACACCTCGCACGTGGTCTTCCGCTTGTTCAAGAAGCCTTCTTAGTTCCTTTGTTACGTTGGAGGAGCACACCGCTTGAAGAGTTTGAAGCTTTGAAAAAAGGTCCTCTTAGATCTGTCTGGAATCTCCAAAATGTCGCGTGAAGATTTCTAATGCGTCCTTGTATCACGGATCGGTGACTTCGAGAGCAGTGATAGACGCTCTCTCAGGTCCTCAAAGCAACGTCTATAAGTGCAGAAACTTCTGGCCGTTCGACAGATCCTCGTTGTTGTGTACGGCTTAGCCGCCTCGGTGGCTTCGAGGCGAGAGCGCTGGCCTACGGATCCCCATGTGGAGGGTTCGAATCCCGGCCGAGGTGCCCGCAATCTGACGGAGGCTAATTGCGGAGGAGGCGCTGTGTAACCGAGCTTTCGGTTGCATGTCAAAAGATCTCCAGGTGGACCAAATTAATCTTCAGTCCTCCGCTGGGTAGTGCCAGATGCCCGTCGTTGGTTTGGCACGTAAAACCCCCAAATTTGACTTTTTTTTTGTTGTGTACGTCTTGTTTGAATTGTCGCCAAAATGGCTGCCACCCCCAAAATTCGCCCTTGAATGACTGTAGCTGTAACTGGGAAGACGTTATGCGACTGTGTCCAGTTTTGTATTTTCTCTCGTTCTCGAAGCTGATTCTCGACACTGATGGGCGCAGCGATTCTTTTTGAGCACATTTGCGTCGCTCGACTGAGCAGAC
>JABSTQ010000067.1:0-22499 GCA_013358835.2 Ixodes persulcatus | reverse complement strand
GTATGACTACAACTGGTGTAGCCGTCTATCTAAAATTCATATTCTTTTGCCGATAAGATTACGGATGTGTCAGTTGTACATTTCGGGCCTTTGGCTTCCATCTCATACGCCTTGTGTAGCTTTCTAGATACTTTATTTGGGTATATGGCCGAAAATTTGGTGTCATCAAATGACGAGAGCAAGGGCAACCGCTGCACTGCATGGCCGCTGCAGCCGCTAACTTTGCTCTTGCAAAAAACAAATGCAAAACAAAACACCACAAAAAATGCACAGAATGCACGACTGGAGTTGTGTATGAAATCCCTATGTCATACCGTTCTGTATACATTGGTCAGACAGGTTGATGTTTTAATGATTGCACCCGCGAACATGACGCGGCAACACGAGCAGCCCCCATCAGGACATCTGGCAAGGCACTGCAGCCGCTGCCTTTGCTCCCAGTCATTTGACGACACAAAATGTTTGGCCAGACACCCAGATAAAGTATCTAGAGAGCTACACAAGGCGTTTGAGATTAAAGCCAAAAGCATGAGTTGTACAAGTGACACATCCATAACCTTAGCAGCAAAAGAATAAGAATTTCTTAGAGGGCTACACCGGTTGTAGTAATTCTTGACATTTTTCACGGCTATATAAGAGATTGTTTTTTCATTAAATGTTAGTTGCGAGTTCGCCATTGTTTACGTCAACTTCTTGTCCCTGTCTATTTTTCCGGCGCTTGTCTACGATGATGAAATTTGCAGCATTTCCTGAATCGACGCTGCCCCTGTGTGCCAGTTGCAAGACAACTAAAATTCTAGGAGATTGACAATGGTGAAATTTACCTTGTAAGTCTGTCCGAGTGCTTCAGTCAAAGTGTAGGCAAACGTTCGAAAACATGGAATGTTGGCAGGTACCTAGAATGCGAGCGACCAATGTGGCTTTTATCTTATTCTGGGTTTGCTTTTGTTTATGAGTGTGTTTACCTGTGTGCTTGCATTTCTTGCTTTTTTGGTACATATGCACGGGTGTATTTCTATCTTCACGACTGACAATATACCTCCCCCCCCCCTCCCTGCAATAATGCCTTCAGGTGCTGCAGCGTAACCCGAAAATAAAGAGATGTGAATGTGCCTGCATGCTCGGCAATCCCAATTCAACTCCCTCAACTGCAATCCTTGTACAAAAAACATGCACTCTAGCAACTGCGTGGTGGACACGCCAAACCTGAAACCGAGACCAAAAGAAGTTCAGAACTATGTGGTGCGCTAACACAGAGCCATTAGCACTGCCTGCCTTCCCTAGCTTTCTTTTTATTGCCACAGAAAGTTGTGCCCAAGACGGGTTGCTCTTTTGTTCCCCCTCCCTAGCTTTCTTTTTATTGCCACAGAAAGTTGTGCCCAAGACGGGTTGCTCTTTTGTTCCCCCTCCCTAGCTTTCTTTTCATTGCCACAAAAAGTTGTGCCCAAGAAAATATGAATTGCTTTTTTGTTCTAACTCCAAAGAGTAAATTGAAGGCTTTAGTAACAAAGACAAGCCAATGCTAATCGAGCACTTCTTAAAATGCTTCGTTGTAAAAAAGAAAAAAAAATTTGACGCTTCGTTTTTTTGTGTTTGCGCAATTAACTAGCTGCACAAACGGCAGCTATTCATAATTCCGTGGTCAGACCAAGCAAGGGACCACCTGACCATGGACACCTTCGCTATCCTACCTACCAAGTGCCCATCCCCCGGCTCTCCATGACTATCTCCAATTTAATTAGAGTGGGCGCCTGTTCGGTATTTTACAGTGTGTAAAGGTGTTTGTTTAGAAAAACAAAGTGTCAGATAAATCCAGCAGGGCCCTGCTAAAGCAGTGCATGGGCCCTGTTTCACCTTTTACAAAGCATCCCGTCTCGAATGGCAGTAGAGACACGGGTGGGGCTGATCCGCCTGCAGGCCCTTGCCGAGTTGATAGCTGCTATTCGGACTGGCAGCTCATCGGCAGCTTCTAGTCACCTGCAGTTTTTTCGTCATCATACAGACTTCCTGCAACACCATGAATAAGACTCCGACTGACATTCTGGAACAAAAAGGAAACCAGAACTTGCTTCACAGATCAACAAAAGAACAAGTGCAACATGACGCTTCTCTTGTCGTCGACAGTGCAAAGACCATGATGACACCACCATTAAACTCAACCAAATAAGACAAATGAAGTTCTGCATGAAGTAATTGTATTAAGAACAGTGTGCTTGTGGAGCTTAGATACCTACTGGTACCTTAAAAAATCCCGGGAACTTTAAAACAAATTAAACACCATCTAGAAATAGCACAGCTCGCTTGATAGGCACATGCACAGCAATCAACAAGCCTTTTGACGCGTTCTGTAGTGCTGGGATACAAATCAAAAATCAACACCGGAGATGTGGTCAATATATTCTAAGTTAGTACAATGCGCAAGTTTATCCTGAAGCTACTGTTGATCACATGGACCTAAGAGGTGTTAAAGCTGGTTCACACTGTTGCAACTGACTATGACCAAGTGGAACAAAACAGGGTTTTAAGTTGCTTACGACTAACATTGCTGCTGCGCAGCACGGTCATAAGCTGTCACAAGAGGCTTAAAGACTGGTTTTGTGGGACTCAGTCCTAGCCTTTAGACTAAAATCGTACCCAGCATTGGGATCTTGGACATGGTTCCAAAAAAGTTTTAAGAGACTCCCTTCAACTTTAACAGAACCTCAAGTATTTAAAAGTTGAAGTAGGGAGCCTTCACATTCAAAGCTGGATCTCCTTGATTTGAATGTGTCTCCACTGTACAAGCGAGAGCGCCTGGCAGGTGCGCGAGTTTCCATTGCAACCTCTCCACTATACAAGTGAGTAGGGGTGTCGCGAACCGGCCGAGGTTCGAGTTCGACCAGGTTCGACTTTTTCGAACTTTTAGTGGAAAGTTCGACGAACTTTATAATGAGGTTCGACTCGTGTGCGCATGCGCGACAGGCTGGCCAGTTGGCTTCGGATTGGATGGTAATGGCTAAGGGATGAATGAAGGGCAGTGCTGATTGGTTATTTCAGTTAATACAGTACAAAAAAAAATAAGTTATTATCTTCTTCAGTGTTTATAATTGGTTTTCTTTAATTGCAACTGTTCATAAAATAAAATAACCCTTTGCATAAAAGAAAAGTTCTCCAAACCTAGACATGCTTGTATCAAGGTCTGGCCACACTGTCTACAAAGTCGAACCGGTCGAATCTGGTGAAAAGTTCGAAGGTTCGTCGAACCGGTTCGACCCAGTCGAACCCCGAAAGTTCGACCTAAAAATCCGGTTCAACAAAAGTTCGCGACACCCCTACAAGTGAGAGCACCTGCCAGGTGTGCGATTTTCCACTCCAACCTTCGTACCACTACACATTCTATACCAGATCAGAGCATTTTAATCAAATCATTTAACCCCTTTCCTCAGCCATGTAAACTACGTGTGCACCCCCGGGTTCTAGAAGTCACGAATATGACCGGGGTAAATTAAAACGCCACTAAGGCAAACAATAATAATCTTTATTAGCGACACTAGTAGTACTCTGGGTGGCTCGCAAGGCTAGACATACATGCAGGGGCACGTAAGGGAGAAAGCAACGGAAACGACGAGCTTAGCAGGGTACTGTCAACACTTGGGCAACTCTAGGCCCGCGCGCCTCAACACCCACGACACGCACGGCAGGCCGGCGCGGAGCAAACGCCGTACGCGAGCGCTACGACGCCCAGATAGGAGCGTGTTCAATGAACCCGCCGCAACCCGCCAAACGCCAGCACCCGAACCGCGCCATCCCGCTGGACGCGGGGCAAAAAGCCAGTGTACGCTGACAGAGAGATACGCTGTCGGTAGAGTGAGAAAGGACGAGACGACACGTCAAAGTAAAAAAAAACTATCTAATTCTTCACGCGTGTCGCCGTCCCGAACACATTCAAGGCGTTTGTTCTAAGATCCGTATCCAAGCGTTTGACAGCACAGATCAGTTCAGCGCGACCGGCACTTACAGCGTTTCCAAAGGACTCGCCGATAGCAACGCGAACTTTCGAAACAATCTGGTCAGCGTCTCTGTAGTGCTCCGGTATCGCAGAACATTCACGGGATTCTCAAGATCGCGGTTAGCATTTACGCAAGCTTTCAACGAACAGCCTCCACAAGCGATAGCGATCGTTTGCCTAAAGGAAGCCAGCATTCCTCAGAACTGCGACGCGACACGAAATTGCGGAGACCGCTCAAGCGTCGAAAAAAATTAAATATCATCCGAATTACGGCGAAAACGTGAGCTACGGTGTTCGGAAGATCATCCAGCGTATGTAGATACTCTTCGGGAATGCGTTATGAATATGAAATTGGCAAAACTTACCTGAAATAGGACTTCACCCACACACGTTGAGACAGGCCTTCGTTTGCACGGGCGGACAAGAATCCGGAAGCTGCTTGTGACTTTGGATTGGAACGAAGAAATGGATTGAAATACGACTAGCCATAAATATAAGTTTTGAAACTGGGGCTGGTCTCAGTTAAGTGACGATTAGTATGCCAGCCGTACTTTTCAAATAAACTTTAGATGAGAGTGCGCCCTGTCCTGCTGTCTTTCTCTCTGTTCGCGTATTTTTTGGCGCTTTTCCACGATACCTATAGTTTCGGTTTCGATTTCAGTGGCCGGTGTCACTACCATCGATAATTACTGGAGTTATCGTGTTGTCTACACAGTTTGAAGTAAATATTTGGGGCGAGCAGACATAGGCCGTGTTCCAAATCTTACCCAAATGGATCTGAGTTACTCCGGCGGGTCGTGTCACGTGACAACACAGATTGAAAAACGCTGGACGGGGGTAGGTTTTAGAACGCCAAGGTACAGAACCTTTTCCATAGAGTAAGATCGAGTAAATTTTGGAACACGGCCATAATGTCCCAGCTTCTCCTGTTATCCGTTCCATGATAACCTTTGTTTGCTGATTGAAATCTACATCGACTTATGTGCAAAAAAAAAAAAAAAGGGTGTTCGACATTTTAATTTAAGTTGATTTTTTTTTCTTTTTGAGGGCATCATTGGATATTAGTTTTAAGTTTTTATTTTTTGCTTAAAAATTATTTGTATTTTTTTTTTTTTGCTCTGAAACTTTGGTCGTGGTGCGCGGCTCAGTAAAAGCAGGTTGTTTTGAGAATTTCAAGTTCAAATACAGCCGACATACACCAGTGACGCAGGTAGAGGGAAGGCTGGGGGAGCTTTCAGGGGGGAGCCCTCTTCCTCCTGCCTCTTTCTTCTCCTCGTCCCTCCTCCTCCTCCATCCTCCTCCCCCTTCTCGTCCTCCTCCTTCCCGCTTGGTGCATTATGGGAGACGTCCTATAATTCAACGCGCGCGTCACCGTGGTGCATTATGGCACGTTTCCCATAATGCACTGCTCGGTTACGCCGAAGGCGACGCGTCACGCCGACCCGTTACGGCTACCGTTACGGTCGGCGTAACGCTTTTTCGTTACGCAACGCCGAGGCGTCACGAAAAAGCGTTAAGCCAACGCGTTACACGACGCTGAGGCGTCATAAACAAGCGTTTCGCAGACCCGTTACGCGACGCGTCACGAAAAAGTGTTACGCGACGCCGACGCGTCACAAAAAAGCGTTACGCCGACGCGTCACGAAAAAGCGTTACGTACGAAAGCGCGAGCGTTTCGCGACGCCAAGACGTCACGAAAGCGTTTTGTGACTTTCGCAACGCCGACGCGTCACGAAAGTCCCGAAACGCTTTTTCGTGGCGCGTCACGAAAAAGCGTTACGCCGACGCGTTATACGATGCCGAGGCGTCACAAACAAGCCTTACGCAGACGCGTTACGCGACGCGTCACGAAAAAGTGTTACGAGACGCCGACGCGTCACGAAAAAGCGTTACGCCGACACCGACGCGTCACGAAAAAGCGTTACGCGACGCCGAGGCGTCACGAAAGCGCAAGCGTTTCGCGACGCCGAGACGTCACGAAAGCGTTTCGTGAATTTCGCGACGCCGACGCGTCACGAAAGTAACAAAACGCTTTTTCGTGGCGCGTCACGAAAAAGCGTTACGCCGACGCTTTATTGTTACGCCGACGGCGACGCCGCTCTAGCCGGAAACGGGCGCCTAAGAGCTGCACTCTAGGATGAAAGAAACATCAATCAATTAAGGTTTTCAAGTCTGAGGGTTAAGGTTTTATAGGCAAAAATGCTTCTGTGTCTAAATATTCCTAGAACATATGGAACCATCCCTGCGATGTTGCCGCGACTTGGCTGGTGCAGTGCCGTCATTCGAGTTGCAAAACAGAGCCCGATAATATACGAAGGATAGAACTTCGTATATTTTCAGCAATATCGTTTAGAAGTTGGCAGAAACGGCAAATGTTGCCGTCATGTAGGCGGCATGCAGCAATATCTTTTGTAAGCTGGCAGAAACGGCCAATATTGCCGTCATGTAGCCGAGATGCCGCAATATTGGTTGGACGCTGGCAAAAACGGCAAATGTTGCCGTCATGTAGCCAGTTTAGAGCCAGCATCATGAATGCTGGCTCTAGACTGGTCAAGCTGGGCCCATATGGGGCCAGCTTAGCCATGCTGAGACCAATGTTGGAACAATATCTTGTGCTGCCTGGGTTGCCGGTGCTTAGGAGCCGGTAGCTCAGAGTCGATGTCGAGCAGCGGCGGCGACGTGCTCTTCTGCTGGGACAACGAGGTTTCCTCAGCGATTGTGGTGACCACGGCTGGCGCCTGAAGCTCCTCGTCGTGGCCCACGGTGGTACCCTTCGTTAGGTGCTGCGGCTCCTCTCGAAACTTTGTCACGAGAACAGTCGTACGTCCTTCTTTTAGATTCGTTACGCCTCGTGCGACGCCAATGCCTTTTTCAAGGAGCAGTTGGACGCTGCCCTCCAGAAGAGCTTCATCGCGCAAGGCTGCGTCGGTTATAACGGTTACAAAAACACTCGACCGCGGCGGCAGGTTCACACGGTTGGCCATAACTCGGAACGCGCTTGACGTCGTGTTGGTCTCCACCGGCGGCAAAACAGGATTTCGCGGCGTCAACTGGTTTGCCCCGAGGTCGATGACAGCGCGATACTCGCAAAGAAAGTTCATTCCGAGGATGACGTCTCTCGACCAGTCTTGCAGAACGACGAACTTGACAGGGCACGTCTCACGGTGGATCTCGACGCGAGTGGTGCATCTCCCGACTGGTGTGATGAGGTGCCCACCGGCGGTTCTTATTTGAGGGCCTTCCCATGGCGTTGTCACTTTTTGCAGGCGACGATAGAGCCTCCCACTCAAGACTGAGTAGTCTGATTTGGTGTCCACGAGTGCAGATGCGTCATGGCCGTCGATAATAACGTTTAGGTTGTTGGACACCGAAGCAGGAGCGTCGTTGCAATGCACAGCGTCGGGAGAGTGGGAGCGCTCAGTCGTTCTTGGAGGCTCTTTACTTCGGTCGCCTTCGGCAACGCCACCGCCAGGCGTTACCGCACTTAGTTTTCCCGGCGACGCAGGGGAGACAGGCTCTTTTGGCGGGGTCGTGGTGCTGGAGACGCTGAACGTCTGGGCGACGGTGAGCGGGATTCACATCGGAGAGGCGATGCTGAGGATGGCGAACGTCGAAGGTAATCCTCGATGTCGTGGGGGCGTTCGTCGTACCTCGCGCGTGGGTCGTTCGGGTGGAACCCACGCAGCCCAAGTCGGCGGTAGGAGCATCCACGATAGATGTGGTTGGGTTCCCCCGCAGTGGTGGCAGACCCTATTGGAAAAACGTACAACAAACATACCTGCTGCTTGTACAGTTCTGGTATGACGGCACCATAATTTCTTGTTATTAAGAATGCAGCTAGTTTGGTTTGGCGTACTGCATAACTGGAGATATCGGCACCGCGATGGCTTCGCGTCCTTCTATACTGGCAGCCAGTTTGCTTGCCGATATGATTCGGTGCGGCTGGTATGATTATGCGTCCAATGACGTAGGCGACCACCATCTTTCCACCGCAACGCTTATACCCCAAGACCACCGGTATCACCAAATCATACATGCAGAAAGGCGACCGCCATCTTCCAACGAAACGTCCATCATTTACCACCGGTATCGTTACATAGACCATGCATGTCGAAACGGAACATAGACCGACGTTGAGCTCACACGAATTCCTCGGTCACTTTTCACGGCGACGTCTTGGGGCGACTGTCTCGAATAATGTGTACCACAAGTATTCGACAGCCGCACCAGCCGTACCGCATAGCAAAGCCAACGTGCACGGCAACAAACCGATCGTGACACCAAGCCGAGGATACCGCGTCACCGGTCGACAGCGGCAAACGGCCCGTTGCTCGTACCGTGACTCGTACACGGCCAACTAGGCGCCTTTTCGTGGCTCCTCTCGTCGCAACCAGCTACAACCCCACGATTCCGCAACCGAAACCGGCGTCGGCTAAAAACGAAACGTAAAGCGGCCGCCCAGTGACTTCCGCTTCCGCTGCTCGGCTTCCCCGCTTCCCGTCGTCGCGGAGAAGATGGCGGAGGCGTAGCTACGTGAGGGACGTCGGCTCGTTGTACGTTGTACGGGACAGATGTTTGGCGGTCCGTTTCTACTGCGACTCTGGTTTTCAACTCGACGGCGCCTTCATAGTTCACCCAGGTGTGGTCAGCCTGGGTCAGCGCAGCTCGGCCGGCTTTCCTCGTCCGATCCCCGGACCGTCGACGACTTCGAAGTTCGTCCGGTAGGCCTAGAGGATCCGAAGGTGTCTGTCTCTCCTTGAAGCGGTAAGCGAATCTCGTCCCCTTTCTGTTCTACTTTTAAATTAAGTTAGGTGCGCTGTGGAGTGGCGCTAGTAACCTGTACTAATATACTCACCTAGATGGCGCCACGTGTTGTTAAGTTTGATGTGTAAATAAAGGAATGAAGCAAGTCGCTTCAGTTCACTACCGGCTGCCTGCCTTGGAGTACGTTTCATCTACATGGTGTCAGAAGTGGCGGCAGCCCGCGGAACCGCTCGTCTACTCCGATTCCGCCGAGGCGGTCTCGACAGCGGCAACTTGGGAGTTTGCGCTACGCGATGACCGGCAGCAGCGAGTCGGGGAAACCGATGGCGGCCGCACCCCCCAGCTTCGTCGTGCAGCCACCGCAGCAGTTCGACTTCAAGAATGCGGGTCAGTGGCCGCAATGGGTACAACGCTTCGAGGACTATTCGTTCGCATCGGGTCTCTACGCGGCAAAAGACGAAGTGCGCGCACGAACTTTGCTCTACTGCATGGGACCTCAAGCACGAATCATCTTGACTTCTCTCGCACTCGGGGAGGACGAGCTCGGCGACTACGCCCAGGTCAAGGAAAAGTTCGACGGCTACTTCGTGCATCCCGTGAATGAGCTGTACGAAAGTGCACGGTTCCTCAGACGCGCTCAGCAGCCCGGTGAGTCAGCGGACGCATTCTACACTGCTCTTTGTAACATGGCGAAGCGGAGCAACTACCGCCCACCCGAAGTTGAGGACCGTCTGATAAGGGATCGCTTCGTCGTCGGTTTGCTTGATACTAAGTTATCGGACCGACTCTGCCGAAGCTCAAAATTGACGCTCGAAGAAGCTCTCGTTCAGGTGCGTCAGCACGAAGATTCTGAAGCGGAACGAAAACTTCGTGACTCAGCGGCAGCGGGGACCACTGCGTTAAACATCGATGCGGCCAAGGTGAAAAGGCACCGCCCACCGAGACAAGCGTAAGCGCAGGCGACAGGCGGGTCGGTGACCTCCCTATGCATCTACTGTGGACGGTCTTCCCATTCGCGTTCGGAGTGTCCCGCCAACAGAGCAGCTTGCAATCTGTGTCACAAGAAAGGGCACTTTGCTGCGGTTTGCCGGGCAAGAAAAGGCAAGTTGTCGTCGGTAGAACTCGCGGCTGTCAGCGCAAGGGACGGTACCAGAAGCAAGTTCGTCGTGATCAAGGTCAACGGACTGGCCCTGAACTTTAAAGTGGACAGCGGTGCCGAGGCGTCTGTCGTACCAAGCACGTTCTCGGGAATCCCAGCGCATCTTCAGCGACCGGGCGGAGAGCTGACTGGACCGGGCGGGCATTCACTGGAGGTTTTGGGGACCTTCACGGCCAGTTTGGCGTGGAAGGACAAGTGTGTGACGCAGGAGTTGTACGTCGTCCGTTCCCAGACTGTGCCTCTTTTGGGTTTTCCTGCAATTCAAGCCCTGGGAGTCGTGAAGTTCGTGGACCACATCCCAGAAGTTCCTTGCAACAAGCCGGGGTGGTCGTTCCGTCGGAACTGTTTCAAGGCCTTGGTGAGCTTCCTGGCGAATACACAATTCGTCTGCAACCGGAGGCTATTCCATTCTCGTTGCCTGTTGCAAGGCGGATCCCGATTCCACTGCGAGACGTGGTCAAGTCTGAGTTGGACAAGATGGAAAGCAAGGGCGTCATTCGTCGGGTTGTCAACCCGACGCCATGGTGTGCAGGACTTGTGGTGGTGCCAAAATCAGCTGGAGGGTATCGACTGTGCGTTGACCTTACAAAGTTGAACAAGGTCGTCCCCGGGAACGCCACATCCTGCCCACCGTTGACCAAGTTTTGGTTCTTCTTGGGGACGCACGGGTGTTCTCGAAGCTCGACGCGACGTCAAGCTTTCACCAAGTTAAGTTGACGGAGGGTTGTCAAGAGATGACGACCTTCATAACTCCTTTCGGGCGTTACTGCTTTCGCCGTCTGCCTTTTGGCATCACCTCAGCGCCCGAGTATTTTCAGCGTGTGATGGCCAACATTTTGGAAGGGCAGACTGGCGTCGTCAACATGATTGACGACATCCTTGTGTTCGGTCAAGACCGTGCGGAGCATGACCAGCGCCTGACAGAGGTGTTGCAGCGCCTGAGCAAGGCGGGCCTGACGCTCAACAGGGAAAAGTGCAAATTCGGCGTGACAACTGTCGACTTCCTGGGGGTTGTCGTCAACGAGCACGGCATCTCGCCAGACCCTAAGAAGTGTGAAGCGGTTCAAGGAATGGAACCACCGGTGGACGTTGGTGGGATCCGGAGGCTTCTCGGGATGGTGAACCACGTGGGCAGGTTCTTACCGCACCTGTCGGACACGACTGCTCCTCTTCGTGCCTTGCTGAGCAAGAACAGTGCCTAGACCTGGGGCCCGGATCAACAGGCTGCGTTCCTGAACCTGAAAAGGATGCTGTCTTCGGAGGTCTGCATGGCCAGGTACCACCCAGCGCTACCTACTATCGTGTCGGCGGACGCCAGCTCGTTCGGACTCGGTGCGGTACTCTTACAAGATCAGTCTTCGGGAGAGCGTCGGGCGGTGGCTTTTGCTTCCCGCTCCTTAACACCCACCGAACAAAGGTACAGCCAGACGGAGAAGGAGGCTTTGGCGATCACCTGGGCCGTTCAACGATTTGATGAATACGTCCGAGGCCTACAGTTCGTGGTGGAGACCGACCACCTGCCCTTGACGTCTTTATTCGGCAGCATGGACGTAGATATGCTCCCACCAAGGGTTCAACGCCTCCGACTTAAATTGATGAGGTACCAGTTCAAGGTTCTTCACGTTCCCGGCAAGTTGTTGGCGACGGCTGACACTTTGTCCAGGGCGCCGTTGGAGCAGGCATCACCGGCAGTCGGGGCCGTGGAGCTGTTCGTCGAGAGCGTGGTCCAGGGCATCAAGGACAAATCACCAGTGAGACTCGACAGGTTGCGTCAAGAGCAAGCTTCAGACGGCGAGTGCGTCATTCTCTTGAAGTACTGCGAGCAATGCTGGCCTGTGAAACCCAAGGTGGCGGTGAATCTCCTCAAGTACTGGAAACATAGGGGCGAGTTCACAGTGTGTGACGGGTTGCTCCTCAAGGGGAGTCGCCTAGTCGTCCCAGCGTCACTTCAGGGTGAGGTTCTGGGGTTCATTCATGAGGGTCACCAGGGCGTGAATCGTTGTCGCGCGCGAGCACGTGACTCGGTGTGGTCGCCTGGTGTGAGTAAGCAGATCAAGTCCATGGTGGAGGACTGCGAACGGTGCGCTACAACAAGGATTCAGCGTGCTGAACCTCTCATCTCATCACCTTCCCCTGAACTCCCCTGGCAGCAGCTGGGAATAGATTTGTTCCATTTCAACGGTCAGGACTTTTTGTTGATTGTTGACTACTTTTCGCGGTATCCGGAAGTTATCACACTCAAGAGCACTACGTGTTACTCGGTGATCACTGCTGTGAAGAGCGTGCTTGCGCGTTTTGGCATTCCAGAGGTTGTTCGCAGCGACAACGGCCCGCAGTTTGCAGCTGCTGAGTTTGCCAACTTCGCGCGGGACTATGGTTTTGTGCACACAACAAGCAGCCCACACTACCCGCAGTCCAACGGAGAAGTCGAACGCGCGATCCGGACCGTCAAGGACCTACTCCGAAAGGGCGACGATCCGTTCCTGGCACTCCTAGTCTTCAGGGATACACCGGGGCGATCCGGATTCAGCCCGGCGCAACTTCTGATGGGACGGCGACTGCGGACCAGGATGCTCAAACCACCAGAGAAGTTGAAACCTGAGTGGCCGTCGACGGAGGTGTTCCTCGAGAGGGACAGGCAGGACAAGCGTCGACAGGCGGCGGACTACAATCGTCGGCATGCCACGAAAGAACTGCGTGGGCTCGCTGGGGGCGACAAGGTGTGGGTAAAAGACGCTCGGTGCAGTGCGACGGTGCTGAGTCGAGCACAGCGCCCACGGTCATACATAGTGGAGACGCCACAAGGGGTTCTGCAGCGAAACCGGAAGCACCTGGTTCCATACAGTCCAGAGGAGCCAGCCCAGTCACCTGGCCCGGAACCTCCCGACCGTGAGCACCATGGTCCTGGCAGTCCGGCGGCCCCTGAGGGGGTGAGCCCAAGACCCCCGGCACCCCGACAGCCTGAGGGAGTGCAGAGGACCCGGTGTGGCCGGGCAGTCATCCCTCCTCGACGTTTGAATTTGTAAATAGGATTTCTATTAGAAGGGGAGATGTGGAGTGGCGCTAGTAACCTGTACTTATATACTCACCTAGATGGCGCCACGTGTTGTTAAGTTTGATGTGTAAATAAAGGAATGAAGCAAGTCGCTTCAGTTCACTACCGGCTGCCTGCCTTGGAGTACGTTTCCTCTACAGTGTAAGCATGCGTGCCAAGTGTTCGTGAAAATTTTGAGCTAGAATAATTGTGCTTCATCACGGTTTGTCATTTACCGAAAATGTAAATCCAGCCGATGAACGAGGAGCCATGCTTCAAAACGATGTAAGTACGATGTTAACTTCTCAGCACGCATGCTGCGAGCCTGAGACATCAGTGTTGGACCGTGTTGGTTTGTAGGACAGATTGAGGGCCCATCGTCTTGTCTAAAGCCCCTATATGTGCCGTGATCTAGAAAAATTGTGTTGCTCGTGTGTAATTACACAAACGAGTGTAATAATAATAATTACACGAACGCGTGCCGGTACCACGACCTACGCCGGTACGAAACTCATCCAGGACGAAACTGGCAGCGGGTGGGGGTAACTTTATTTTTTATCTCGAGTTCCGTCGGACGTAACTTTTCACATTGGGTTATGTCGGACGTAACTTGAAACTTTGGGGTAAAATACGTCGGACGTAACTTTAATTTTTATTTGGAGTTTCGTGGGACGTACCGTATTTACCCGAAAATAGGCAGACCACGAAAATAGGTTGACCCGTATTTATTGAACCCACCGAGAATAATAAAAAAAAAATATTTCAAATATAGGTCGACCTTTTTTTATGTTTAAGAACAGGGGAAAGGTTGGGCAAAAGAACAAAAGAAACAAACATTTATTTGCAGCACTCTCAGCTAAATCACGGGGCGATGCCAAAAACTTAATCACCGTAAGAACTTCTGGACATGTCATCGTCGTCCGAAGCTTCGTCAGCTTGGTAGACATCTTCGCAAATTCGCAACAATACCTCACTCACACCGTTGTAAAATGACCACAAGAAGAAACGAAAGAAGGTGGAGACGGGCGAAGCGACGAAAGACAAAATACAAAGACGCAAGCAACGCCGCGAGTCGAGCAAGCAACAAACAGAAATAACCTCCTTTTTTTCCTTTTTTTTTGTGTGCAAGTTTGCGAGGATGGAGGGCAAAGTGCATGGCGCGTCGCGTTCCTCTCCCTCCCCTTCCCTGTTGTCCAGCGAGGGGAACGCTACAGGCGCGATGGCGAAACCCGACGCCCGAGGGATGCGTGCGCGCGAGCTCTGCCGCGCGGCTACCGCGGACGGGCTGTCGCCTGTTGCTGTTTTGGGTTGTTTCCGTGCGGCAAAAGCTTTTTGAAACGAGAAGTGGCGCGGCTCTACGGCAACGCCGGCTCGGTGACTCGATAGCTCCATGCTCCGGGTAGGGTCGCGAAATTTGGTCGCGAATGTAGGTCGAAATTCTTTGGTCACGATTTCCGAAAAAAAAAGATCGACTTATATTCAAATAAATACGGTAACTTTAATTTTTATTTTGGGTTATGTCGGACGTAACTCGAATGCTTGACGTAAAGTTACGTTGGGCGTAACTTTAATTTTTATTTCGGGTTCCGTCGGACGTAACGTTAAGACACTGCGTTACACTTATGCAAAACGGGGGCTGCTGGTTCGTCATATAAACCAACCTCTTCTGTGTTTAATTAAAACACATCACTGACCTAAGAAATCCTGCTATCCTAGAGTTTATGCTATAGGAATGTATCACTTCAAATAAATTTGTTAATTTCTACTTTTAGCCCCTGCCCCGCCAGGTACAACATCTGTCCTAAAGCAGTGTTTCGGATCTCCTTCCAAGACCTGAGGCGGGTCGTCATTCAATCCAGGAGTCGTGTTGCTGGTGCTTCTTACTGGATCGTGCTACCTTGGGACAAGTTATCATGCTTGAGGAAGGCAAGTATGGCAAGTATGGCGGCCGTAAGTACACATATTGTTTTCACCTTTGATCGAATCCACTTTTAAGAAATGCACAGTTCGCATGTGCGCATCTCTCAATGCTTCTATAGTCGGCGTTTTGTTATTCCGGAATGCTCCCAACTCTGTCAGCTCTAGTTTCTCTAGACTATGCAAATAAGATGCAACACTAAACCACATGCTCTCGCAAAAGTGCTGAGTTGAAGCACTGTAGAAGCTACTCTAGCCTTTACAATGCAACACAAAATAGTTGACGCCAAGTATATCTAGTTTTGAGACTGCGTTTTACCAAAAGCTCTGCCGAAACAAATCTGCCACCTTATAGGGAGTGCAAAAGAACCTCGCGTGCCTAACCTGGAGAAGGGAGTTTTTTTTTTTTGCATAGGCCAAATTTTTAAACCAATACCTTCAGCCTCCTTGAAATGTTATCATGTGACACACGGAAGTACTGTAAACCCTTTAATGTTGGCGAGCCCTTAATTTTCGCGGCCTTTCATTTTGCGAAATTTATTTGCCGCGATTATGTCCTCTGTGACCAATTTGAGAAGAAAGAGGGGCTACAAAGAGAAGGGGTTTGCTGTACATCGGAGAAAAGAGGAGGTCACTTTTGTTCGTAGGCAAGAGTAAAACCATAAACAACAATCATGGTGTCGTCCCTTTGTGAGCCTATCTGTATCTATTGAATGATATGAATTTTATCTTGGTTCATTAAACGTTGTAGCCTGTACGTTGTGGGATGTCGTCTTCAACACAAACAGTGGTTTTCCTCTGAAGCAGGCAGCATGGACGCGTGCCGCAGCACAACAGAGTTCATTTGCAGGTTGTACCGCAGTTTAAAGGAAGATTCGCACAATATGCACACTAAACGAAAATATACCCAGATGGGAGCATATCGCTTGTCCTCTAGCGCATTCCCTTCTGGGAGTTTGATATACTCCGCCGGATGGGAGTTCGGAATTGACTCCCATGCAGGCCAGAGGTTTTTGGGGGGTGCAAGGGGGTAAGTACAGAACTCCCATCAGTACGGGAGTCTGTTCGTGGATCAATGGGAGTATTTATTTACTTCCATCAAAGTGTTCCTAGGAGTATTCTTTCACATCCTTATGGGAGTTTTTACGTAACTCACGGGAATATTCCTTTACATCCACCTGGGAGTCCTTACGTGGACCCACGGGAGTTTTCTTTCACATCCATATGGTAGTTTTTACGTGCATTTATTGGACAATTTTTTCACATCCATTTGGGAGTTTTTACGTGCATTTATGGGACTATTTTTTCACATCAATATGGGCGTTTTTATGTGCACTTGTGGTACTATTCTTTCACATCCATATGGGAGTTTTTACGTGCATTTATGGGAGTATTCTTTCACATCCATTTGGGCGTTTTTATGTGCATTTATGAGACTTTTTTTTCACATCCATATGGGAGTTTTTATGTGCACTTGTGGGACCATCCTTTTACATCCATATGGGAGTTTTTACGTGCATTTATGGGACTATTCTTTCACATCCATTTGGGAGTTACTACGTGGGCCCACGGGAGTCTTCTTTCACATCCTCCTGGGAGTCATGAGTACCTACGGGAGTATTCTTTCGCATCCACCTAGAAGTTTTAATGGTGATTTTTGAGAGTATTTTCTTGCTACCTTTAAGGGGTTTCTTCAAAGTCAGGAAGTGTGAAGGGAAAGGCATAAGCAGGTAGCATCATGCACGAAACACATTTATTGCACACATTACGCACATTTCTTGCACACGTCGTATGGCAAGAGCTCATGTTGCCTTGGGCACAAACTGGCTTATACCCTGTCAGACGGTCATTTAAATGGCCTTCCGAGCAAACTTCTTAAAATATCTGCGAACATGCGAACACTGAAGGGCACAGGCAGAGCCGAGATCGTGAGCTGATTCGTCGATTCTTTGAAGGAGTTCATTCTGAAGGCCATATAAATGCCCGCCTGACAGGGGTATTTACTACAGTGTAGGGTACGCTAAGCTAACTGTGGTACACAAGCCTCGATCACTCTGTAGAAATTGACAGATTCCAGTACCTTCACCCGTGGCTTCATGTTGCAGTCCCCAAAACCATGCTCAATGAAAGTCAGCATCTTATGTGCCTTCTTCGCATACTGGATGTAGAAAATCCAGTAGGCGGCAATGAGATACGCTGCACTCTGATAGAGCCATACCATAAGGTCACAGGTTTTCCTTAATCAGTCCTAAAATATTTAAATAAATTATTTCAAGCTTTACAGAATTTGAAGACGAGAGTCAAATTTTCCACCTCAACTTATTTATATTAAACACCCCGACTGCTCCTTCTTAGACGTCGCAGCTTGCTCGGAACACCCTGACTGCTCCTTCTGAGATGTCACAGCTTGCTCGTTATCTGTGGTAGCGGCAGATGCAATTACTCTTCCTGCAATCAGTCCTCTGTTGGCCATTCTCTTCCCTGCATAGTGCTGGAAGGAACCTGTAACCAAAGAAGCAAAAGCGTTTAAGTTAAATGTACTGACCATCAACATAACAGATGTTTCCGACGTCATCGTATGAACCTTGCAAACCAGGCGGGGAATGGACTTCTCAAAAAGTGAATTGAAGAGTTTCTTCAAAGCAATACCAATACTACCTATATTGAAAATATGGTAAAAGGGCAGAATGTTTTCAAAGCAATACTGCAACGAAATTGTAGTGCCTATTTTATTGTCTAAATGTCAACCACGTTCTGGCCATACCATGCCATGGAGACACCAATTGTTTGCTCAAAAATACACGAAAACTTTATTTAAAACTAATGTCTCAGGAGATCTCCCGATATGCATCGCGTTTGTGTCGTCTGGGTCGTCTTCAGTCAAGGCTACAGGGGGGCTGGCGTGGCTGCGAGCTCCGCCACCCTATGGCGTCAATGCACCACAAGCTGGCCATTCGAGTTGTCCCTCCCCGCTCTCCGCAGGAGTTGAATAGGCACAGGAGAAAAAATAAATCCGGTTCAGCCAAATTAGACAAGGCTGGGACGCACACAGCCTGCCCCCATGTTTCCGTGTAGCGGTGCTGCTTTTATGCGGTGTGATGCGACAGTATTTGGTTTATTTAAATAATGTTTTGCCGTCTTTTTTAGCAAAAAAATTTGTGTCTCCGTGGTGTGGGCAGAACATGGTTGACATTTAGATAATAAAATTAGTGCTAAAAGTTTGTTGCAGTAACCCTTTAAAAAAAGAAAGAACACAGTACACCATTATTTTTAACTGTTCACATCAAACATAATTATAACTATCTACACTTTTGTGCTAGTTTCATTTTCTATCGTTTCATGGTCTCAGTAACTTTAGGAGTGAGTGACAGTCCCGCAAAAATGTCATCAAGCATGTAAAAAAGTTCAAAGCCTGAAAAATTGACAGCGTACTGCAAGCTTTCGAAAAGTCAGACCAATCAAAACGACCCATGGCAAAAACTGTAGGATACCTGTATTGCTGAAATTGAAATTAATATACATTTCTAGCAATTTACTCCTACAAACTATAATTTTCTTCACTCTCACACAATCATTAGGCGAAAGTAGCAAAAGCCCTTCCATTATCATAATTGTAACTTTATGAGAAACATCCATAAAGGATAGTTCACATATACGGCAGAGAGCTAAATGAACAGTAAAACAGTGCTGACTTGAACTTAACTTAGCACTGATACAGCAGTGTACCAGTGTCGGATCATTAACAAAGAGCAAAATCGGCACTATTCCCAGCACTTACTAATAGTACTGCTCTATCGTAAGGTTCCGCATCTGGATGAAGCGTATCAAATCACCGCATAAATTGGCTTCACAATGCATCGCGCTACGATTTACCACAGAGGCGCCTGAAGGTAATGAAAGAATCGCAGAAAAAATTTCAAAGAACAAACTTACCCAAGTAAAAAGTAAAAAACAAACAAACTGGTTTTGTCTACCTATGGCACCCGTGTGCTATATGCGCACCCTTCGACTGGCACAAAAACCGACAGATGGCGGCAACGGCAAAGACGCCTTATGGCAGCTCAGTAGCTCCACGGTCACGGCAAAAGCACACCACATGTAGATGAAATTATTCGACGAACCATCGGTTTGATTAGTTTTGTGTCCATTTAATGTGTTTTATTGGGAGTGAAAAGAAAATAATGTTCTGACAATTATAGCACCGAAAAAGTGTGCACCGTTTATGACTCAAAATGGTTGTCCGGTTTTGGTGCGACTGGGCGGCTGCTGAGCATCGACGAGCCGCAGGGGCCGATGTTGCCATCAGTCGGTTTTTGAGCAGGTCAAAGGGTGCAGTTAGCAGACAGGCGCTATAGGTAGAAAAAGAAAGTTATTTTTTTACCTTTTACTCGGGTAAGTTTGTTCTTTGAACTTTTTATGCAATGATTCCACTACCTTCAAACACCTTCGTCGTAAATCGTAGCGTGATGCATCCCCAAACCGACTTATGCGGTCACTTTAAAGGCTTCACCCAGATTCAGAACCTTAGAGGGATGCTGAATCTAAATTTGGATTTCACAATATAAAGTGGTCAAAGTGTTCAACGGGGCACCACAAACCTCGAAACACCACTCATAAAGCAATATTTCGAACGGATGGCTGTATTTTTGTAAAATAAGAATTCAGCTGAGTGAGAATCACGACGTCGCGTTTCCTGAAGGATAGTTTTCGTGTCCTCGCGGAGTCAAAGCGAGAAGAGGAGGAAACTAAACTCGCGACGCCACGGGCCTTTTTGGCCATTGTTCAAGCGAGCTCTTCTTTCACAAATATACGACCTGGTTCGAGATATTATGGGTCATGCTTTCGGGTTTATAGCGTCCCGCCTAGCGCTTCTGCATTGCTTTGCGAAATCAAAATTTTGCTTCAGGATGTACACCTAACAATTATATTCGGCAGATATGGAACAAGGAATCACCTAACTTAGCAAATAATTTCAATTTTTTTTAGTTGTAATAGACCGACTTCACAGGCCAGTTTGGCAAAGCCACTGCTGCCACAATGCATCGAGGGAACTTGCATCTTTTTGCACGTGCCCCAATCTCGCTGGAGCTATGTGCATGCAAAGCACGAGACGGCACGAGGTGTCTCAAGCACTGCCGCCTGCCTCTTGTGAACTAAAGTTATGGCGGCTACACACATGCACCGAACGTTAGGTGAGATCGGTCTATTCCACTCAAAATTAAAAATAAACATACCAACAGGGCCTTATCAATCTTTCATGAGTCTTGATTGTTTCAAAAAGCAACATGTCCTCTATACTTTGTTTCATTATGGTAAGTTGCAGCTCAAGAAGATAGGGCGAGGGGAAGGAAGGCCGGGGAGGAGGAAGCAGACAAAATGCTGGAGAGGAGGAGGAAGTTCCCCCTCTCCTCTCTAGCATTCCATCTGCTTCCTCCTCTCCTCTCCAGCATTGCGTCTGCTTCCTCTTCCCCGGCCTTCCTTTCCCTCGCCTTACCTTCTTGAGTTGTAACAGACTATAGTTACGTGGAGTACAGACGAAGGCAACGCCAGACGAGGGGAGAAAGCCCAAGCACTAGGAAGGCTGGGGAGGAGAGAAACCTACTCTCCTCTCTAACGTTCCTAGTGCTCTCCCATTCTCCCCTCGCCCTCTTCTTCTGTCCCGCCTTCCTAGTACTTGCCCTTTTTTTTTGCCTGGCGTTGCTTCGCCTACATTGCACACAATTAGTGACGCGGACTATTAGCAACGTGCGCGACCAAAGGCGACACTGTGGTTGAGGTTTGCGATTCGCCGAACCATCGCTTCCTGTATACTGATAATGCTTACCCAATCGCTGGCTAACAGGGAGGGAAATCCTGTCAATTACAGGGAGGTAGAGGCAAATATTGCCAATCAGGACAAGGCAAATTTTGTTTGTGACGTCACGGACGGAAACCAAGAAAGGGCGCCACCGAAACATCTCAGAGCTAATAGAAGTGGAGCATAAATAGCTCTGATGACTGCCCGGTCCAGTCCTCTAGCTGTGCAAGGGCCACTAGTTCTCTCACTCAAACTGTGCTTTCAGCTCTTCATTCTGGTACTTGGGCCACAAGTTGTGCTAGCAGGCTTGCAGCACCAGCTGAAGGAGTTGAAGGCCCACTTCTGAAAATACAAAGCATAAGGGAAGCCATCACTTAGAACAACAAAAAAAAATACAATCATACAAATAATTAGAGTAGAGCTTTGAAGATTCATCTCAACCACCAGGTATTGTGAAGATAGATAGACCTTGCAGCACAGTAAGCCTCAGTCAAATTGTAGGCACCTCGGTCTGGTTTACAACCTGATAACTCAGGATCAGAGGACAAAAACTTGCAACGAAGCCAAGTTACAATTAGTGACCAATAAGACAATCACCTCTAAATATTTAGAATGCATTGACAAAGAAGATGAGCACGACCATAACAACCTGCTTGACTCACAATTCCAAGTTAAGTGTCTGTCAACCAAACAATGCTCTTATGCCCTTGAAAACTGTGGCGCGGACAAAGACTACCACCAAAAAGATACCTCGTCACCATGCTAAACCCTGATCTACAAACGGAAGTGTGAAGAGCAACCTACAAGGGCCACAGGAAAGCACTTGCCTCTCAAACCTTAGCTCCGCCACAGAAGATGGTCTACTTTGATAGAAAGGACGTAGCCTTGCAGCTATTATTTCAACTATCCGCTCACGGATAGTATACCAAACATCTATATCAGAACGAAGATATAGTTTGACGGTCAAGTTGCTTGACTGATTACGGAGTAAATTGCACGGAACGGAGGAGCCTGCTTTAATCTGTTGGTCAGCAATTGTGTGTTAAAAAATTTAAAAAAGGCACTGAACCACTTTCTTTGATAGTCTAATTATGGTAATAACTCAATCTATCACTACTATCGCCACTTAAATCGGTATCAGAAATCGATTCCTCGGGAACTATTGCAGACATGCCCAGATTTATGACCGTAAATAGACTATCAGACAGTGGTATAATGCCCCTTTAAGAAAAAAGAAAGACGATTCATTCTAACACAATGCCTGACTGTGTAGGGAGCTTCAAAGAAACTGGTGGTGCAGCTTAAAGGCTTTTGATCGCCTTGTGAATGTGCATATTGGCGCATTCGCACGATAGATCATTAACTCTGGAGAAAACCGAGTATTTCGTAGAGCTGTGAGAAGGAAAAAACGAGAAGGAGGAGGCAGTGCAGAAACTCCAAGCGAGCATTCGCACAACCGAGTCGGAGTTGCCGGAGTATTTTCTTTTTCGAACGTGCTGGCAACCTTCGGGAACTCATCAATCAAAAGGCATAACATTTTTTTTTTTAAAAAGGCGCCCACCTAATTGCTGTTAACTGCAATCCCCCCTAAAAGCGGGGAGACATTGGAGGGGGCCTGGTCGCTCCGACGAGACAACGGACTTTCTGTGGGCTGGCCACAATTTCCCCTCGGCTCCCCATGAGCTCGGGGGATTTGCGAACATCTGTGACGAGGAGCACGTGACCTCGAAGCTCGATGACGTTTAATCCTCTGCTCGGGAAGAAACTTTGTTGTGCGAATACTCTATTAAGAACTCTCATAAGGATGCCGGTCTGAACTCGTAAGTTTCGATTGATTCGA
>JABSTQ010000066.1:0-69851 GCA_013358835.2 Ixodes persulcatus | reverse complement strand
TTGCCGACGGACAACAACGCCGCTTCGGTCGTACCACAGTTAGCGGCCGCTAACTGCTGTTTGCCTAAACAAGGTTATAAACAGCCTTGGTGTCACTAGGGTTAGGCACACAATTCAAAATTCAGACACTACTACCTGCCTACTAGAAGTTACACTGGGTACCAGATATGGTCCCCCCCCCCCCCCCCCCCCCGATGCATATGAGTTTTGCCAGGTAATCATCTTTGTCATTTTTTTTTCTATTTTGTCATGTGTGGACAATGCGTCTGTTTTGAAAGAAAGAATGACAAAGCGAAAGCATTCAAAGGCTCTAGTGACAATACGGAAGCATTGCGAGCAGGTGGAGTGACGGGCATGAAGAGGTATGCCAGAGTTATACAAAAACTGCAAGCGAAAAAACAAAAGATCTGTCACCTGGAGATTGAGCTCGACATAGAAAGGGGCATTTCACGGCGTCTTCAAGAACAACTACTGGATCTCTTAGGTAAGCTTTTAAACACATTTGGAACAGAGGCTTCTAGGCACTGCTATTTTTGGTGATGCTGCTGCTGCTGCTGCTGCTGCTGCTGCTGCTGCTTAGGATGAGGCATGCTTTCGCCATTTTCTGGTGTGCGATTGTCTCCCTGTTGACACAATGGTAGTGCTGGAATGGCTTGAAGCCAGCAGAACGCCAAGCCAGTGAAGTGGCCAGGCTTAGCCAAGTAGGCTTTGAGCACGCATATGAAAAAATGTGTGTGGGCTGGCCAACATTTACATTTGTATCATTTTAAAACAGGTAGCAGATGTAATGGTAAATTTTAAAATAAATTATTCAGTTGAATTGATCCTTTACTTCAAGTAAGCTAGCAACAAAAATGTACCGCTCTCTCAGCGCTGACTATCAACTCGGTATTGTAAGTTGTCTTCTTTCTCTATGTTGTTTACACATCTACCAAACTTTGTTCTTCTTTGTTGCTGTTGCACAGAGAATGTGCTCGTAAAGAGTGGAGCAAAACAAGGCGACCAGCTTCATAGAATCAATTACTTCGGCTAACACATTTTTCACCTATCTTCACAATTGTCTCAATTTCTCGTGTGAGCTGGTAAAAGTGCTTGCCTATTACAGTACATTTCTTTAAAGGGGGGGTGCAACGATTTCCGGACTTCGGTCTAAGATTTGTGAAAGTTGCCCTCTGACACTTCTGAAGTAAAGAACAGAAAACCAATTTCGCCTGCGTGTCCTAGTTATTGTGTAAAAAAAAGATAAATATTGGCATTTTGGGCACCCCTCAACTCACTCCCAGTCTTCAGGGTCACACCTGGTCGCACTCCCAGTGACGTCATTCGGAGTGCCGTGTAGGTTCCCGTGTGCTATCTCGGAGGACGCTTCCTCTCCCTCTCTCTGCTGACATTAGCCGGCGTTATGCTGCAGTTTAGAGCCAAGCGAAGTCACATAATCTTTTCGCCGTAGTTCCTTCGACTGCCACTTGGGGCTGCAGGTGTGCGAAAAAGCTCGACTTTTGCTTTGCGATTGTGCAGTGGAATCGCAACATTTTTAATGAAGGAGGTGTTTTCTCTATCCTCCGGGACACGATAAACAACTTAAAAATGTCAAGATGCAAATTCTTTTAAGCATAAAATCGTTGCACCGCCCCTTTAAGTTTGCTGAGCGTCTGCAGCCCTGCCAATGCATGCCTAGATACGCCTTTCACCCAGGGGCGGATTTAGAGGGGGGGTCCAGATGTCCTGACTCCCCTCTTGATTTCTGCATGTGTAAAATTTAGGGCGTGAAACGAGGGAGAGGGGGAGGGGGTTCTTAAACATCTGGTACGCTGACCAACACCTGACCCCCCCCTCAGGAAATTCCAACATCCGCCCCTGCTTTCACCACCTCCTCGCGCGAGAAATTATTGAAGCGGACACAATTGGGGTTGAAGGTAGATGAACAATGTGTTAGCAACCCTTCTATAACATACTGTATTTACTCGCATAATGAACACACTCCCCCCCCCCAAAAAAAAAAAAAAAATTGACACATATTTGGGTTTATTACGCGAGGAAAAATTTTTGCTTTTACAAACTTTGTGAAAATGTCCTTTTAGGTGTCAATATAACATGGCAGGGTACTGTGGCACGTCTCCACTGACGGATGCACACCCACGACTGGTTGTGGGCGTGCAACAGTAACCATGCTCTATAAATTGCAATCCTTTTTTGGGGCGTTTTCGGCGTGCCTTTTGCCGAAGGAAAAGCACCCTACGAAGCTCACTCTACACTGAGAGCGACGCGATTGTTCTTAGGCCTAATTACTTAATGACTTCACTGTCCGAAAGCAGACCGCAGACGAACACGAGTTAGTTGACATCAATGCATCCAATGGGCGAAAAATGTCCGAAGCTGGGCAATTCCTCGACCCCAGCTTTATTGGGTGTGCTCGCTACTCAGTTTCACTGTTCATCACTTCCGTTGCTACGCACTTGCAACCATAAGAGCGTATATTGCTATGCTTGGCTTAGTTTGGCCTGGCCACTTGGCAGTGAAAGAAAATTGGCTTGGTGGACTTGGTGGCTAGCTGAGTTGGGCGCAGATTGAGACTCGCGGAGCGGAAAATTGGAGGTGCATTCATTATGGGGGGGGGGGGTCAAAATATTGATGCCCATTATGGGGGGTGCTTTCTTCGTGTGAATGTGTTCATTATACTGTAATCTAAGAAAGAGTTGTACTTGGCAAAAAATAAAAAAAGTTTGGTCGATGTGTACACAACATAGAGGAAGAAGACGAAATTCAGCACAAGGCTGATAGCACTGAGTGAGTGATACATTTTTGTTGTATGCCTGCATGTGTGTATCTTGAGTGGAACATACTTGTGTGTGTTGTAAATTAAAATAGTTTTCTAAGATTGCAGAAATTGTTTTCTAGCAAGAAACAAACCACTGGCTGGGTTTCAGGATTTAATAATATTTGGGTTTACTAAACAAAGTTTTATTACTGTTATGAGGTGGCAAAATTGGGCTAGTCTACTACCAGCCTAGTTGGTAGCACACAAACTGGCCAGTCTCAGCTGAGACTGGGTGAGAGACAGAGTATTGCCAAGGCTAGTTCATCAGTGAAGTGGAACTCTACTTTGAAACTCAAGCACTCATCCTCTCCACTTTTCATTGGCTTTTTTTCACCTAGTTTCAGCTGGGACACCAGGGCCCGTTTGCTCGAAGCGCTAACCGCGGCTAAAGTTAGCCGGAGTACCTAGGAGAGCGATTTTGAAATCACGTGACTGGCTCGGTAGGGATGCGGGGAAACATGGCGGTGCCCCGGTGTGTGAGCGCCACTCGCTTTGGAACTAATATGTCGTAGCTGCAATATCGGGCGCGTTAGTCAGCAATAAATGGTGCAGGAGGCTTTCGCTTTGCCTTACCTCGCTTAAATTGCAAAGCATAAGCAATGACCTCGCCGCATTTTTTAGAGGCTTTCGATTCTGGCCATGTCTAAGCCTAAATGAACGCGATAATTGTCGGCATGGCAACGTCTTTGGAAAGTGGATTGCCTTGACTCAATCGGCCGGGTATTGATAGCACACGAAAGCAGACAGCGTCCAAATAGATTGATTCATTTAGGCTTAAGAATGGCCAGAATCGAATGACTATCTAAAAAATGCGGCGAGGTCATTGCTCATGCTTTGCGGTTTAAGTGAGGTAAGGCAAAGCGAAAGCCTCCTGCACCATTCGTTGCTGACTAACGTTCCCGATATTGCAGCTACAACGACACATTAGTTCCAATGCGAGCGGCGCTCACTCACCGGGGCACCGCCATGTTTCCCCGCATCCCTACCGAGCCAGTCACGTGATTTCAAAATCCCTTTCCTAGGTACTGCGGCGGTTAGTGCTTTAGCCGCGGTTAGTGCTTCGAGCAAACGGGCCCAGTTGTAGTAGCAGGGTGTCTAGCAACAGGGAAAACCGGGAATTGTCAGGAAAATTTTAATTACCAGGTAAAATCAGGGATATTGTCAAAAAGCGAGCCCAGTCAGGGAAAATGAGCCGGAGACGCCATCGAGTGCCCTCATCAAAGACTTGAGGACTTAGGGGCAGAAAAATAGCCAAACATTTTGCTTAGAGTGGAGAGCGGGCTCTGCTCACTCAATATAGCGTATGCTACCTGATGCAAAGGGAACAGCCGACAAATCTAGTCCAAGCCTTGGATTGGATTGGATTGAGGCACCACACTTTCCGTGGACCCTAATCAGGATACCTGATTAGGGTCCACGGAAAAGCCATAGACCCTAATCAGGTATCCTGCATCCAAGCCTTAAGCTGAAAATATCCGAAGGTGTGCTTCTGGCGGCCATGCTGCCATTTGGTTATTGTCCTGTGTGGCTGAGCGTCGTGTTTTCATAGAGTTTCCGGAAGTGGCTTCTTTACTGATGATGTTGGTACGAACCCGAATATTTCGGAATATGCAAGTTGGATTAAGCCCTTGAAAAATGATCCTCACAGTGTTCAATGCCTTGTGTTGTAATGGTCTTATATATTTAACCGCCTCTAAAGTGGTCAGGGAATTTCACCTGAAATTGTCAGGGAAAACCTGGAAAAGTTAGGGAATTTCAAAATGATAATTTGCTAGAAAATAATAAATGCGTGGAGATCGCACATTGTTTCTGAGGCTTAATGTGCTTTTGAGACATCAATATAATGCCCGCAAACTCCTTGAGTGAATAAATTTGTTAACATGTCCCCACTAAAAATGGCAAGTTTAAGCTATTAGGCTGCAGAGGACATCTCTGGATGCATTTAAACAAGGCTATATCAGTTTTTGCGTGCCATCTACTGGAAAACAAGCTTGCACATGTTTACTTTAGTTGCGTATGCTCAGTCTGCTTGAAACATGTTTCGCATGGGGTAGGGAACAGGTTTGTTCTCCTGGGTGCTATTTGAGCTGTTCGCAATTAGTGCATTGTATACAATTTCAGAGAAGAATCAAGGAGGTGCAGTGCACACGCAAACTGGGCCAGCTGCCGTTGCCCCAGCTGCAGCAGTTGTCCCCACAGCTGGACAAGCTGCTGCAGCACGACTGCCGGGTGCAGTGCCACTGCCTGGTGTACCAGCACAACTGCCTGCCGCAGTGCTGCCACCTGCTGCGGCACCGCCTGCTGTAGCACCACCACCTGCTGCGACACCGCCACAGCCTGCTGCAGCTGCTGGGGCTCCAGCAGCTCTGCCAGCTGCCGTGGCTCCAGGAATCGGGCTTGTTCATGGCCCACCAGAAGCCCCTTCCCCCTCCCGTGGATTCTTGGGCCTCTTCGCAGAGGTAGATGATGAGGTAAGTGTTCAAGCAGTTATGCCGCCCGAGGTGTAAACCACGATGCAGAGCGCAAGTTTGTCTGCTTCTTTTAATTAATAAATAAATAAATATTTTATTGTCTCTTTTTCAACACAGACCAGCCCGCAAAAGCATGGGTATGCTTGTTACGCCACAACCCCTGCAAAGCATGGGTATGCTTTGCAGGGGTTGTGGTGACATCAGAATGCCAAGCTCTAATTGGCTCTGATCGAAGGATAGTGGGTAGACCTCACGGCAGCTGCTTTGAGGTCTACCCACTATCCTTCAATCGGAGCTTGGCGTTTTGACGTCACCACAACCCCCGAAAAGAAGCAGACAAACTTGCGCTCCACATTAAAGGGAGCAGGGGTGGAAGTGCTGCGCCATGGTGCGCCAATCCACTTTCGCTGCGCCATCCTGCTCCCAAGCGCACATGTTGCGCCAAAAGTAACCAAAAAAATTGTTTTTGTTAAAGTTTTTGGAGTTTTTTTTTTTTTTATTGGCCACAGTAGTTTATCGTGTTATGTTCGTTTAGGTGATTCTGAACCAATAGGGACTTTTAGCAAACCGATACCGTGACCGTGAGGCAAGCGCTTGAAAGCATGCTTCAAAGGTACCGGTAGTGCGGAACACGGTGAAGGTTTGCTAAAAGTCTGCATTGTTATGAAACCATCATACCAATGTTGTGGTGTCAGCGGTGTGTAGGTCTGATCTCCGAAAATGGAACATGCATAGGTCGCTTTGTCAGAGTACTCATCGGTACTCTGACAATCAACAAAACGACACCTCGAGGCATTGTTTCGTCGTCATTCCTTACTTCTTTCTTTCTTTGCTTTTTCTTTTTTTTTCTTTTTTCACAGTGGCGTTGAGCATGGTTGCGTGTATTCGAAATACCACACACACACGTTGGATTGCATATACCATAAAGTCTCGTACAAACGCCCGACCCCGAGAAATCACATATCTTGTTTTTTTAATCAACTCTACTGCGTGATCTGCGGTATCGGTGTGTGATAAGCGGCCCGTCGCGGGTTCCATTCTGCTTATCGTGCCGTGACATGCGAATCTGCAGTATCCTCAATAGGTGGGGTATCCTTTTCCATGACATGCATATTCCTAACTCGTTCCCGCATTTTTGTTTTTTTGTCTGCGATTTTTGCGTGCGATATTGGTTCCCGTGACATTTGAGTTTCTAGTGGCCGGGTTCTTGTGTGTATATCGCACTGTGAAGCGCAAATGTGTGGCATCTGCATTCTGCTGTGGTACCCGTGGTAGGGGAGTTCATAGCGAATTCCGGCGTACTTTCGCAAGCGCGAGTTCGCCATGTCTGCGATATGTATCATTAATGCAAAGACAGTGAGTGCGCAGGCGAGCTGGTGATAGTTAATCATGATGTTTAAAACCGGAGACTGTGGTGAGGGTAAAGTTAGGAAACTTTGAAGTCGAAGCCGTGCCTTCCCCCCCCCCCCCCTCGACACACATCCGCGCACGCACGCACAATTTACGTTTTCATTTTGGGTCGGCGTTTTTACAGGACCTTATTATGGTATATAAACATACATAAGAGTCTGCTGGCATATGTTCACCTATCATCTAATCTCTGGCAAAAGCGACAAGTAGTATACGAAAATTGACCAAACATTTGGCATAATATTTTCTTTTCTTTTTTGCGTGTTTGGGGTGTGTGCTTTTGCTGAGACTGCTTCCATGCTTTTCATTCGTGTCGCAAACGTAACATATAAAAACAATAATTGGTTGACTCGATGATCTGAAGACTTTTTTTATAAATGATATTTGTGGCGATTACAGTCGCTGGCACAGAAACAGCAAGCCGGCGAGAGGACGAGGAGAAGGTGGGAACGTCCCGCTGAGCGAAGCAAATTCTAAACCGTTGTGCTAGAGCGCATCCAAGCAATTGACTTGTGAGGAAAACCTTCCGTTTTATGGTCTTACTTGCCAATTTTGTTGGTCACTTTTTTTTTATGAAACTCCTAAACAAGTGTTTTTTTTTAAGTCGGTTATTTTTTTTCTAGTGAGGTTCCAGTAAGCATTTTTGTATGAGCAGGGGTGGTATCGGTGGCATCGTGAAGTTTTCGATATTTTGTATTCATACTTTTATCAGATAGAGCAGATTGGTACTCTAGCCTCGTTTACATGAAAGCGACTTCAGCGCATTGACTCCGCTCGTTCTTCGAACGAAGCCGACGCGGCAACGTTTACATGAATGCGCACCAAGCCCTACACGAAGGTGGCGCCACGCCGTGTCAAAGCTCGAAGTTATGCAGTTCCGGCACCAGCCGCACCACGTTTTCTGGTGCATCGCACGTGGGGGCCTTTCGACGCATTCAGTGAACGTAAAGATTGTGCCCGCTGTCCTCGCTGCCGTGGAAGAAGTTACAAGACGGAAGAAACATCAAAACCCAAGCGTTTAGGGCTCCAGGCCGGGCCGCCGGGTCACTCTGGATTGGAGGCGACGTGTGTGCGCGCGCTTTGAAGCGCGGCGAAGCGCCTCTGCGCTTCGCTGTGCCAGACCTCGCCGATCGCGACCGAACCAACCGGACCCCGAGTCCGAAAGGCTCCTGCGCAGCCAGGAACGGCACCGAGGTAGGAGCTGCCCGTTCTGCGCTACCATGCAGTGCTCCACAGTGCGCGGAGCTCTCGGTGTCGTTCGTGCTTGCGCCGAAGCCTTTGGGACCCCTTCGGACGCGCAAGTCGTACTTCGCAAGGCTTGGACGGGGGCCGCCCTCATTGAGCAGCTCCGCTATATTCCGCTTACTTATGATGGCAATAAAAGCTTGCGTTGATTCTCAGGAAAAAAATGTGGGCGACCATACGGGACCGCTCTCCGCGCCGCCGACGAGGTTGGCGGCGCGGATGCCGGGACATTACCCTCAAAATTTGAAACTTTAAAATTCAGTATTTGTGAATTAAAAAAACAATTTCCAAATGCCGAATTTGAAGTTCCCGCGCGATCCGCGCCAGTGCAGTGAGTCAGATTTTGCGGTCTCCTGCGACTCGACTATCTTTCGGACCTCCGCCGTTGTCACGGCGACCCCAACCGAGGAGGAGGTGAGGGATAGAAAGGCGCCGGCGGGAAAAAAACCGGTCTTTCTCCGACTCGCCAACGGGCGCTGCCAAGTTTTCCGAGGGAGGATACAAATCTAGGAAGCAACATCACACCGAACTCTGATTTCTGGTATTTCAAAAAGAGGGGCCGTAGTGCGTTCGCAATTGCGTTAAAAAACATGTTTTACGATTGCCGTTATTAAATGTTATAGAAATGTCACCTACAAAGCTTCTAAATTTCCTGATTTTTGACGTCACCGATCAAAAGAAGCGAGGAGGTGAACGCGGGAAATACAAATGCCAAAACTAAAAAGGCGCGTGCGCGCGCGGGAAAATTATTTTTCGCGATGCGGTTTTTTTTGCGTGTCTATGACTACAAGTTGCATCGTTTTAGACAATAAAAAAAAGACGACCTTTGGGTTGTCAGTGCCCCTTTAACATGTCGTAACTGTTGGGTTGGTTGAACCTGGTACATATAACTCATTGCCTTGTCATACTCATTTTCAGATGCCTTCCAGCTGTACATCAACCGTACTGCCTCGGGTCTGTCACCAAAGAAGAGGAGGTCCCTCATGAATAAGTTCATCGGCGAGCAACTTCACGATATAAATAGGAAACTTGAGTTCTGAGGTAGAACGTAGGCTTTGATTTAATGTATGTAAAGTATTCCATATATATGTCAACTGATCACCCTGCTTTGGAGTCATTCTTTCTAGAGTGCTTTTTTTGCATGCTCTTTCTAGGCGCTGTGTCAATAGTTCATTTCAGTGGGGGCCTCAGGCAACATCGCCTAGATAGTAAAACTGTCTGCATCACCTCCTCTTCCTTAATGAAATGGCATCACAGTCGGATTATGCTGACACGGTGACTGGGCCTGAGTCCCACCTTCGACGCGCTGATTGTTGGACACAAGTGTAAGCCAAACACTGCCACAGCACTCGTTCCCAATCTCACTGAGCGATCGATCTCGCTGTGATGATGGTATGAAAGTGGTCCGGAGGCCTTGCCTATCTAGGTGGTTCTTTCTCGGGATGCTAAACTTTTGTGAACAGGAATTGCGTGTCACCCATATCTGCTGGTTTACGTAGGTTGACCAGTGTCTATAGTCGGGTTGACCCGTGTCAACAGTCAGGTTAACCAGTGTCGTAGGTCGGGTCGACCCGTGTCTTCGGTCAGGTCGACCCGTGTCTATGGTCGGGTCGACCTGTGTCGTAGGTCGGGTCGACCCGTGTCTACGGTCAGGTCGACCCGTGTCTATGGTCGGGTCGACCTGTGTCGTAGGTCGGGTCGACCTGTGTCGTAGGTCGGGTTGACCTGTGTCGTAGGTCGGGTCGACCTGTGTCGTAGGTCGGGTCGACCCGTGTCTACGGTCGGGTCGACCCGTGTCGTAGGTCGGGTCGACCTGTGTAGTACCCGTGTCTATGGTCAGGTTGACCCGTGTCTGCGGTCGGGTCGACCTGTGTAGTACCCGTGTCTACGGGCGGGTTGACCTGTGTCTACGGTCAGGTCGACCTGTGTAGTACCCGTGTCTACGGTCAGGTTGACCCGTGTGAACACGGGACCTGTATGTCCATAACACCATATGACCCAAACGGGTGGGACCCGTACAAAAAGTATACGGGTTTTTTCAGTAGGGCGGATATCACCCCCCATTGGATATTAGTATACCTGTCCGACGGGGCATGAGACGTTGTTCACGGAGACTTCCTGAAGGGAATAGACATAATTTTTCCGCTGGAGATTATCTTAGTTTGTACGATTATTTCTCCAATTACGATTGGTCCTCAATCATTCAGTGCTCTGACGTTGATCAACAGGTTCGCGATTTCACTCGAATCGTTCGAGAAGGAATGAATCAATTCATCCCGTTACGTAAAACATCAGGTTCAAAGTTTCCATTCTGGTTCTCGCACGAATTACGTACTTTAATGAATAAGAAATTGCGCGCTCATCGAAAGTTTAAAAAGAACGATACCCCCGAATTAAAATCAGAATTTGGGCGCTTTAGGTCTCTCTGCAAGGAAGTTTTTAAACGTGATCGTCAGGCGTACACTGATTCCGTCGAGTTGCAGCTAACTAAAAATCCAAAAGAATTCTGGAAGTATGTTCGCTCTCGGTCCCAGACAAAAGGTAGAGGAGAGATCACCCTGCTGGACTCACTGGGAAACTCGACGACAGATGTTTGTGAAATTTTTGCACGCCACTTCCAGTCCGTTTTTAAGCATCATCCAACCCCTTCAACTACTGCCGCGCCAGCTGTCTCTGGGAATGCATCCTGTATTGCACTCTTTGACGAGGAGCTACTGCGTGAGTGTGTAAAAAAAATGAAACCATCATTGTCTTCCGGCCATGATGGTATCCCGTCGGTCCTCTTGAAGGCATACAGTGCCATATTTATTCCTGTTCTCGTACATATTTTTAACAACTGCATAAAGAATGAGGTCTTTCCCGCCATGTGGAAAACGACACTTGTTGTACCTGTGCATAAGTCCGGTCCAAAAACAAATGTGTCGAACTACAGACCTATATCTCTTCTTTGCACATTTTCGAAGCTCCTCGAAGTGGCACTACACAAAATATTGTCATTCAATCTCAAGCGTTATCTTATTCCTAACCAACATGGTTTTATGGCGGGTCGCTCGACCACAACCAATCTCACCTGTTTTATGTCAACCGCTGCTCACGCCGTCGCTAACAGAGGCCAGCTTGATGTGATTTACTTTGAGTTGAGTAAAGCGTTTGACGTTGTTAATCATGAGATGTTACTAGCTAAACTGTCAAAGCTAGATATTCACAACTCATTGCTTTCATTGCTCAAAAGTTACTTGCGTGGCCGGAAGTGCTTTGTTAGCTCGAATGATAATTCTTCTGCTACTTACGAGGCGACAACGGGTGTGCCTCAGGGCTCCGTTCTCGGACCTCTTCTGTTTTCAATTTTTGTTTATGATGTTTCGGCTGTGATCCGTCACTCCTCCTTTCTACAATATGCAGATGACATTAAGATGTTTATAGAGGTACGAGACGAACGCGACTGTGTTTTGCTACAAAATGATGTATATGCTTTCGAAAACCGGTGCAATCAGAATGCCCTAAAACTAAATAGTTCTAAAACTAAAGTCATGTCCTACACTCGAAAGACACATAATATTTTATTCTCTTATGACATTCAGTCAGTTCGTTTGGCACGTGTGAATGAAATCAAAGACCTTGGAGTTGTATTTGATAGTACATTACACTTTTCGAGTCATGTTGACCACATTGTGAGCTCAGCTTTACGCACGCTTGGTATTACGTGCCGCATTACTAAAGAGTTTAATAACCCTAGTACTTTTGTCACACTGTACAGTGCTTTATGTAGACCACACGTCGAGTATGCCTCTGTTGTATGGAATGGAATCTGCGCGACAAACTCGGCTAGGATCGAACGTGTTCAGAATAAGTTTTTATGTATCTACAGACATCGTTTCTCGTCGCGCAATGCGTCTACCTCAAGCGATGACCCAGCAGTCCCAATCCAACATAGCTTGGCATTGCCCACCCTGCGGCGTAGGAGGGAACATGCCGATATCCTATTTCTGTACAAACTTGTTCATGGCACCACTGACTGCACATCATTGATCTCAAATTGACGTTTGAAAATTCCCGTAAAAACTAACGGCAAAATGCATCCTTCCACAATGCTCGCATACCTAATCTTCACGACCCCGTGTCAAGGATTGGGCACACCTACAATTCCTCTTTTACAGACACTATTGATATATTTAACAATAACACACAGGAGTTCATCAGAGCACTAAAGGTCCTCACCTGAATTTTGCTTACCATTTTTTTTTTTTGCACTTGATTAAGTTGCTCAGAACCAAATTTTATACTCTCGCTTTTCTTTTCTCTCACTATCGTGGTGGTATACCGTAGAGAGTTTATGCGACATATGCGATCTGTTTTAAGTGTTTTTATTGTTTACTGTTTGTTTGTTGTGTGTAGTGTTATGTTTTTTTTATGTTTCCTGAGTGCACCCGTACCAAGACCGCAAGGTGTTTCCTGGGCACTTCAATAAAAACATTGATTGATTGATTGATTGATTATTATTATTATTATTATTATTATTATTATTATTGATGTAAGCTCTCGAGGAGCTTTGAAACGCAAATTGAAGACTATTGACCTAGACATCATTTTGTAAAATGCCGATTATTATTTTTTTTTTTTTTTCATTCTGTTTTTTACTTGATGTGACTTCTGTGCGCTGTGTACTGCACCCCTGTTTGTATATACTTCTCTCTGTCACGCGTTCTAGATCTCGAAATGGTTTATACTAGCTTGCTTTGAGTGTGCCTTCAGTAATGTTTAGGGAACTAGTCATACAAGCCTTTAGGGCTTTGACGGTTCCGATAGTGTATATAGTTGTACTTGAAGCACCTGCATTAAATATTATTATTATTATTATTATTATTATTATTATTATTATTAATATTATTATTACTACTATTATTATTATTATTATTATTATTATTATTATTATTATTATTATTATTATTATTATTATTATTATTACTATTATTATTATTATTATTACTATTATTATTAAATAAGCTGTTCAGCCTAGGCTTCAGAGGCCCTTTTTACACACTGCTAGAAAACTTTCTGTCAAATCGTACACAACTTGTTTCAATATGTGGAGCTCGGAGTTTGAAAATGTCCCTAAAGGCTGGTGTTCCACAGGGCTCGATACTATCGCCTCTTCTTTTTAACATCTATGTTAATGATCTTCCGAAGGCGGTCAACTTCTGCACTGTATTTCAATACGCTGATGATACTGTCCTGTTGTCGAGTCATGTACGCTACCATGAGGCTGTTGAGCTACTCCAGTCAGATGTATTACGGCTCATGAACTGGTTTTCAGCAAATGTCATTAAAGTATACGCGAAGAAAACACAAATAGTGTGCTTTCGAAGTCCACTAAAACAGGTTCTTTTAGACAAACCAATTTTTCTTTACACGTCAGACTGTGTTTCTTGCGAATGTGCGCCAATTGTTTATGTGAACAGTACGAAATATTTAGGAATTCATTTTGATTGCGACCTGTCATGGAACTCTCACTTCTTCACCATTTTCAAGAAATTACGAGCCGCTTCGTGCACCTTATATAATCTTCGCATACTTCTTCCCATCACAACAAGGAGACTTCTGACGCACGAACTTGTCTATAGTATTCTCCGTTATGGAATAACTGTATTCGGACAGTGTACAGCCCTCTTAGAATCTAAAGTGAACTCCTTAATGAATGGCATCCTGCGTAGTGTGGCTTACGGTTCTAGTCTCCAAGGATCTGATAAGCTCTTTAACGACCTCTCGCTAACAACTTTTAGATCACTATTTTTGGAAACAGTAGTGCTTAGGCACTACTGGGATAATACTTTTAAGACCCCCAACACTGTTTGTCGCGCCCTCCGAGATGTGAGACCATATAAAACGCCGCGCATCAACGCACATTTTGGAAAGTGCGTTTGCCTCTATTATGTATCCCATATTTTTAACAACCTTCCCTCTGTGCTTCTTGATGTAAGCTCTCGAGGAGATTTGAAACGCAAATTGAAGACTATTGACCTAGACATCATTTTGTAAAATGCCAATTATTTTTTTTTTCATTCTGTTTTTTACTTGATGTGACTTCTGTGCGCTGTGTACTGCACCCCTGTTTGTATATACTTCTCTCTGTCACGCGTTCTAGATCTCGAAATGGTTTATACTAGCTTGCTTTGAGTGTGCCTTCAGTAATTTTTAGGGAACTAGTCATACAAGCCTTTAGGGCTTTGACGGTTCCGATAGTGTATACACCGACACGCGGGCTTGACGTCACGGAGCTGCGGCGGCGCTGCGATCGCGCCGGAGCCGGGGGGTGTGGGCAAAAGCGCGCACGTTTCGCATGGGCGTCATAGCATTTCAGCATGCCGCGAAGCTGTGTTGCCGTTAATTGCACCGAAATGTACAAGAAAAGTAGCGGAGTGAGTTTCCACAAGTTCCCGGCAGACTCTGAAAGGCATAAAAGGTGGATAATATCCGTGGATCGAAAAGAATCGTCGCCTTGCGCGAACGACCGTTTGTGCGGCAAACACTTTCTTGAAGGAAAGTGCGGCTTCCATTTCAATCTCCGTCCCGAGGCTTGCTTATGTGCAGGGAAAGCGTTGCCTGACCGAGACCACCGGGATTTTGTTCCCATGATGTTCGCGCACAAAGCATCGGCCAAGCGCTCGTCGGAGGCTCGCTACGCCCGTGCTACCCAGCACAAGAGGATCGGCGACAGAACGGCAGTGTTGTAGGCGTTACCGAAAAAAAAGTAACGAAATACATTACTTTGTTACTTGCAAATAAAAGGTACGCGTTACCGAGCTACGTTGCCTAAAAATAAAAGGAACCCGTTACCGCTACCGATAAAAAGTAACGCGCGTTACTTCTGCGTTACTTTTGTTTTTTAATTACGATTTAACACATTTTACGGTTTTGACGATACAGGTCATATATCAAGAAACATTATGTTCGTGCAGAAACTGAACATAATTACTTTATCTTGTTTTACGATTTCATCTAAATACTCACGAGAAAAAACGCAAAGAAAAACATGGCTTGACGCCTAAAACACGGAAAAAATTGAAGTGTAATTTCTTTAAGACTTGGGAAGTAGTAACGAGTAACGTAACTACGTTACTTGAAATAGTAACATAAGTACGTTACCCGTTACTGTGTCGAAAACGTAATGAGTAGGTTACTACGTGTGGGGGCGCTCGCGCGCCCAAGCGGGAGGGGGGCGTTAATCCCGCTATAAGAGTCGGGGAAACTCGGCCCAGCGGCAGTCGCCGCTGGGAGCTCGAAAGGTAAATAAACGTTTGCCTTGTTGAACTGGAGTCCGGGTGTCCTACCTCTCCACGGGCAGCAGCAAGGCCGTATCGCTGCATCTGGCGCCCAACGTGGTTTTTGCTGCCCGCTGGTTGGTGTGCCACTCGAACCCAGAGCTGTTTTTCTTTCTTTTTTTTTTCTTTTCTTGCTTGCCGCTGACTGTCACGTGAGTGTTATCTGCTATACTTTTTTGTGCTCCTGTTCGCATTTCTTTGTTCATTCGTTTTCTTCTCCTTCATTTTTTATTGTCGCGGAACATTATGTCTGAGCAGGAAAAGGAGCGCATGACGCTGCGTTCGGGGGCCACCCTGGAAGGCCCAACCCCTCCGCCGGCGCCTGATACTATACTGGAACGCGTAGCCACGCTTTGCGACGCCGTCGTAAATCGCCTAACGCTGACCCACGACCCTGACCCTGCTGCGACCTTGCTACGACCACAGTCGGCTATCCCGACCTACCGCGGCTACGACGACAGGCAATCTGTTCCGGACTACCTCGACCGCCTTCAAGTATATAAAGCAGCAGTCGGGGCATCCGATGCCTATATGCTGAACCGAGTCCTGCCGCTGGCACTACAAGGATCGGCGGCCTGCTGGTGGAGGCTGCAGTCGCCGTTCCAGTCCTGGGACGCATTCCGACAACGCTTTCGGGAAGAGTTCCTGCCGCCGGGGTATGAGTCGCGTATCCTCCGGGAGCTAGATCTGCGGACACAGCACCCCGACGAAAGCCTGCTCGAATACGTTCGAGCAATTCAGGTACTGTACCAACGGGCGTGCCCTGAAACTCCAGAGACTGACAGAGTAGCGCGCGTGCTGCGACAATGTCACCCTCGTTTCCGTCCCTACTTGCACGCACGTAGTTACGCCAGCCTCGACGAAATCGCACGTAACGCTCGTTCTATCCAGGAAAGCCTCTTGCACGAGCTTCAATACGTGCCCCCACCACCACGGCACGCTGCTCTGGAGCCCAGCTGCGCCTGGGGTGGTCCCGCGACGCACGAACGGCACCCTGCAGACCGTCCGGTGACGCGGGCTCTGGACCCGCATACCTTCGTACGAACAACGGTACACCCGCAGCAACATCGCCCACCTGGCCCCAACAACCGATTTGTCACCGGCGTAAGACCTCGGGATGCACCCAACCCCTGGAGGCAGCACGACTACCGTCAAAGACCTCGGGATGCACAAGAACCCTTGAGGCGGACAAACTATCATGAAAGACCTCGGGATGCACAAGAACCCTTGAGGCAATTTGACTATAGCGTAAGCCCTCGGGATGCACAAGAATCCTGGAGGCAGCCAAACCCCCAAGACAACCGAGCCCATTTTCGCCGTCCGAACCAGGGAAACGAGAACGGCCGGCGCCGCTGAAACCAGACAGCGACCCGCCTGCGGCCACGCCCCCTGGTAAAACCAATCTTGTTCCTTCAGTCTCCCGCCCGGAAAACTTGCCGAGTGCCGAACCCCGAATAAGAGTTAGAGTGCTCGGACAAACATTCACTGCCTTGCTAGACACAGGATCAAGCGTTTCCCTCATCGGTGACAAACTTCATGCCCGATGCAAGGAAAAGAAAATTACATTCAGAAAGACAAAAGTCCAGCTAAAAATGGCATCCAGCGCAACGGCAGAAAGCAGGGATGCAGTACGCTTACGAGTTAGTTTCAACGACTGCGTAAAAAGGCAACGATTTCTTTACCTCGCGGGCTTGTCGGTAGAAATGATCCTCGGTCGAGATTTTCTTGCAGATACTGGTATGCTGCTCGACATCAGCGCTGGCGGCTACCGGCTTGGCGATACGCCGGGGTTCCTGCCGTTCGACGCACCAGACCGAACGGGAGATACGCGGACGGCAGCTACCACACAAGGCACGCTTCCTGAGCCAGTCCTCCAAGCCATTCAGGCATTCAATGGGACACCAGCACAACGCGCGAAACTCGAGACTGTGTTACGGCCTTTTTCCGACATGTTCACAGAGAAGCCGGGCGTGACCGACGTCCTCATGCATCGCATCGACACCGGTGACGCCCGACCGTACCGCTGCAACCCCCGCCCACTCAGCGCTCCCAAGCGAGCCCTCCTCGACGCGGCCTTAGACGAGATGATCGCCACTGGCGCGGTTCGACCCTCCAAGAGCCCATGGGCCTTCCCGGTTGTCTTGGCACCAAAGAAGGACGGCTCGACCCGCCTGTGTGTCGATTACCGCAAGCTGAATTCCATGACGGTAAGAGATTCTTATCCTTTCCCATCAATTCAAGAAATCACGTACACATTGTCCGACGCTACGTTTTTCACAACCCTCGACTGCTCTCGTGGCTACCTGCAGATACAGATGCACCCAAACGACGTGGAAAAGACCGCTTTCACCTGTCACAGAGGCTTGTATGAATTCGTCAGAATGCCGTTCGGACTTTGTAATAGCCCCAGTTCCTACCAAAGAATGATGGATATCGTCCTCGGCGACGCAAAACACAAGTTCGCCCTCTGGTATCTCGATGACGTAACTGTCTTTTCCCGTTCATTTGACGAACATCTAGAGCACTTACGGATTGTGCTACAACGCATGCATGACGCTGGTCTGACCGTGCACCCCGGCAAAATACAGCTGGCTACTAACAAGATCGACCTGCTTGGCTTCGTGGTTGATAACGGCGCGCTGAAACCGGACCCAGAAAAGCTTCGCGCCATCCTAGAATATCCCCCGCCCCGTGATATTAAGAGCTTGCAACGTTTTCTCGGCATGATTGCCTTCTATCGACAGTTCGTTCCACACTGCGCCAGCATATCCAGGCCCCTTTATCAGCTGCTGCGTAAAGGCAACACATGGGTATGGGGCGATAACGAACAGCGGGCGTTCGAAGCAATTCGGGAAGCGATAGCAAAAAACGCGTCTCTCCAGCTTCCTGATCTAAACAAACCATTCGTCTTACAAACGGACGCGAGTGATTACGGTTTGGGGGCAGTCTTGCTCCAAGAATTTGATAGCGTGTTACGCCCAGTTGCTTTTGCCAGTCATACGCTTCTCCCAGCCGAGCGTAACTACTCAGTCACCGAGAAGGAATGCCTCGCCATTGTGTTCGCGCTCAAGAAATTCGACATGTTTTTGGATGGAGCCCGCTTCGTAATCCAGACGGACCACCAAGCCCTGTCCTGGCTACAAAGACTCCAGAATCCCGCAGGACGTCTTGCTCGATGGGCGCTGGCACTGCAGCGCTACGACTACACCATCCAGTACAAGAAGGGCTCTACAAACACCGTCGCTGACGCGCTGTCGCGCGCACCGGTCCCTACCGTGACGCCGGCAGATCCCGAAGAAATGCAGCTAACCGCCGCAGTACGGGCAACCTTTGACGACCACTGGGGCGCCCTTGTGAACAAGAATGATCTTCGGGCAGCACAGCAGACTGACGGCTTCTGTCGGCGGGTGATCGACACGCTGACAGGCCAAGCCCGAGGCGATACCGACAGTGACCGGCAGTTTGACTGCTACGTCCTCGGAGACGACGGCTTGCTACTCCGATACATTCCTTCGCCGGACGACGATACACCCTTTCGCATCGTGGTACCACGCAAACTACGTAAGTCGTTTCTACGTTACTACCACGATTCTGCTCTCGCTGGCCATTCTTCCGGTCAGAAGACCTACGAAAAACTTTGCCGTACAGTCACATGGCCAGGGATGAGACAGGACGTATTTCGATACGCACGTTCGTGTGCTGTATGCCAGAAAGCGAAACCACGAGGCGGTCTTCCGTTCGGTGTCATGCAGAGCGTAGAGAGCAGAGGACCATGGCAAATTGTAGCCTGCGACATTATGGGTCCGTTCCCGCGAAGCCCCCGTGGAAATCAGTATTTGCTTGTGGTCACCGACCACTTCACGAAGTGGGTCGAACTCTTTCCTATGCGAACGCTAACTTCGAAGAACATATGGGCGTGCCTCCTACAGGTATTCACCCGGTTCGGCTTCCCGGCTCAACTGATCACTGACGGCGCGACGTATTTTACCAGCAAGGTGTTCGCAGATTGCTGTGACGCCATGGGGATCCGTCACGTCCGAACGTCAGTGTACCACCCGCAGGCCAACATCACCGAGCGCGTAAATCGCAACTTGAAGTCCATGCTTATAGCGCACACAGCGCGCCATAAGGACTGGGACCTTAAGCTCTCGGAAATGGCGTTCGCCACGCGAACTACCATAAATCGATCGACAGGGTTCACACCCGCTTACTTAAACTTCGGCCGTGAATTACACTTCCCCCTCGATAATCGCATTCGCCCGCTCCCAGGAGGCTTCATTCCGTCCCACGCCCAGTTCGCAGGTGCCTTGCGCAAGCGTCTGCTTGACGCCACTCGAGAGGCCCGCGAATACCTCGACGTTTCACGAATGGAGCAAGCGGCGCAGTATAACAAGGGTCGACGAGACGTCCACTTCTCAGTGGGGGACCTGGTGCTCAAGCGTACTCACCCGCTGAGCGACGCTGCTCGAGGCTATACAGCTTCCCTCGCAAACAGGTGGGACGGTCCATACAGAGTAACACGGAAGTCGCGCCTCTCCTACGAGCTAGAGCACTGCACGACAGGCGCACTCTATGGCCCAGTGCACGTCTCCGAACTCAAACAATTTTATCCCGCAGACGACTGGCCTTCCGAGGTGTGCGAGACCCCACACTCTCAGAAAAAAGGGTCAGTATAATCCTCCCTAAAGGGAGGAACGCTCTTGATACATATGTTTCTTCAGAAAGGGAGAAACGTTCGTCCCTAAAGCAGGGGAGCAAAAGTTCCTCCGTCGCCTGCATCTCAATATGGCGGCCACGAATCGAGCAAATCGAGCTCAATAAGGCTTAACGAGAACACTAAGTCTATTGTACGGGGCAAGAAGAGCAGCAAATAAAACTATCGTTTTATTACGATAAAAAACGATACAATTACGATAAAACTATCGTTTTATCGTAATTTTCTCAGACTCCCTCAGTGCACTCCGTGCACTTGCATCCCTAGATAGATAAAAAAATGCCATTATTCTGGAAATACATAACAAGATTTTAACAGCCACAATCTCGAACATCACCATACATTTTTGTTGGGTGCCTAGCCATGTCGGCATAGCTGGAAATGAGGAGGCCGATAAAGCCGCTAGAGCATGTCAAAACATGGACACAGAAGTTACCTGCATCCCATACCTGGATTACAGGTCATTATTCAAAAGGTCAATTCAAAAGAAATGGCAGGAGGAATGGGATACTGAAGTCCATAATAAACTCCATCGCGTGAAACCTGTTCTTTCTGAATGGGCCAGTTGCCGACATAAAGAGCGTTTTTATGAAGTTGTTCTTTGTCGCCTGAGAATTGGTCACACTCACCTCACACATGGCTTCCTTCTACGAGCAGAGGATGCTCCAATCTGTGAAGAATGTGATGAAACACTCCGTCTTGCACATTCTCATTCAATGTCCGAAATATCATGAGGAGCGTCGCATCAACTTCTCACGGTTTTTCAGGGAACAGATCCCATTCCACCCTGCCCTTTTGCTGGGAGAGGAGCGTCTTGTTCCTCATACCCAAGTTTTTAACTTCCTAAACAGCATTGGCCTATTACAGCACATTTAAGTTAGTGGATTTTCTTTCTTTGTCTGCATTTCATGAAACATTTTATACTCTTATATCATACCTTACCTTTAACTAAATAGCACCGCAGTTTTTTCCTCTACCACTGTTTTGGCGCACTATGGCCTTAGCAGCCGCTGCGCCATTAAAACCCAAAATCAATCAATCAATCAACGATGTTCATACAGGTCAAAACAGCCAGGTCTTGTACTTCAAATCAGGATCCCTCCGTTCTGCAGTGCGAGTTTTCACTCCACACGCCCCGAGCCGCACTGCGTTAACTACACTCGGTGGCCAATCGCTCCCCGTACCCCTAACAAGAATGGTCTTCAACTTTCGGGGAAAAGAGTGCTATTTTTCTTCTCGAGCTTACTTGTCCTTCTGTGTTGTGACCAATTGGCTAAATAAAGCTCGAAGAAATATCACTAATGTTGTTAATGCAATTAATACGAAGGTTCAGCAAGCTGAACAAGAGCCCTACATTTAAATCGCGTGTGAACTAATACGCTGCATATCAGTCGGCATATGTTGCATTTCAGTTCTTCTATGTCGCATATCTGTTTTTGGGTATTTCACATCAGTTTGTATATACATTGATTTTTTTTTGCAGTAGGGAGTAACGATAATAATCTCCTGGAGAAGGACAAACTACAAACACAAATCTCCTTCCACAGCTAAGTGACTGTTGCGCGACTGAAAAAATCCGCCTGGTCCTTGTAACGAAGCAAGGACCTCTCCATTTCCAGTGCAGGTCTCTACTAACTGAGGCAACCAGAAGTTACCCTACTAAAAAAAAATATATGATTCTATATAAAAACTGATATCAAATATCCAAAACCTGATATATTACATATAAAACTGATGTGAAATATCCAAAAGCTGATATACTACATATGAAACTAATATGAAATACCCAAAACCTGATATGCTACTTATAAGAACTGATATGCTACATATAAGAACTGAGACGCAAGATATGCCAACTGATATGCAGCATGTAAGTTCATATGTGATTTAAATAATAACTTTTGTGACATTCATATCAGAATTTGGAATGTCATACGCTGCCTAAATGAGAACTGATATAACGTCGGCACCATGCATATCATTTTTTAAGAGATATCTTTTTTTCATACTTCTCCTACTTGTCTATGTATTTTGCACTATATTTGTGTTAATATACTTGCCTGCTAGCCCATCACTCCAATTCAATACATATATTCAGTCATGTCAGTTCTTATATGTTTTCATATCATATAAGCTCTGACATGAAAACGTGTCCAATAGACATCCGAAATGCATTCATATAATTTTTTTCAGTATACGACGTGCCGCGCGGGCAAGCAAACACGTGGCTTGGAACCGAAGTGGAGCGCCTTGATTTATTGACTTTTAAATAATTGCGGCATGAGCGTTTACTTTTTACTAGGAGATTCATTCCCTAAAACGTTCCAAACACTCTCAGATGTATGACATCACAGAAAAAAATCAACATGCTGGGAATATTATTTATTGCTAAGGTGTTCACCGAAAGAAAACCGTACCTTCAAAACAACCAGTATAAAAGGCCCAAACGCAGAGCACGACAGTTATCGGGTGTTCTGTTGTCTTCATGTTTGATGTGCCGTGTATCTGTATGTGCTGAATGTATATGTTCACCTGATGCTACTGGTATGCGTAATGTATCGACATGTGTGTATAATAAAGGTGCCCGAAGTATAATGGTGGCGTGAGCAAATAAAACTATTTTTTGTAGCACATGAATTGGGCGGTACCTAGCGCCACCTAGCCTAGCTGAAACTGATATGTGACATATGGAACTAATATGAAATATCCAAAAACTGATATGCGACATATGAAACTGATATGAAATACCCAATAAGTTCTGATACGAAATATTGTCCAATAAGCATATCAGAAATAAATTCCTTTTTTTTTCAGTAGGTAGATGTCAGTGTAGCAAAAGGGTTTTAGCAGCTGCCACCAGTCTAACACCCAAAAGGATGAACGGCCTGGATTTTAAGGTTACGATGTTAATGGAATGATTGTAAAAGTGGAGCGAACACCCTGCTGAAAAAAAAAAAAATTACTTCTTATGTGTTTGTTGGACACATTTTCATATTAGAACTTATTTCATATAAGTTTCATATGTCGCATATAAGTTTCAGCTAGGCTAGGTGGAGCTAGGTACCGCCCAATTCATGTACTACAAAAAATATTTTTATTTGCTCACGCGGCATCACACTTCGGGACCTTCAGGCACCTTTATTATACACACATGTAGATACATGCCACTAGCATCAGCTGAACATATACATTGAGCGAACACACATACACGGCAAAACAAACATGAATACAACAGCACACCTGATAACTGCGTCTGAGCTCCGCGTTTCCGCCTTTTATACAGGTCGTTTCGAAGGTACGGATTTTCTCGGTGACCACCCAAGCAATAAATATTATTCCAAGCATGTTGATTTTTTTCAGTAATGTCATACCTCTGAGAGTATTTTGAACGGCTCTGCGAATGAATCTCTTAATAAAAAGTAAACGCTCATACCGTAATTATTTTAAATCCAATAAATCAAGCCGCTCCACTGCGGTTCCAAGCCACGTGTTTGCTTGCCCGTGCGGCACGTTGAATACTGAACAAAATTATATGAATGTACTTCAAATATGTTTATTAATGCGAAATCATTAACGTCTTATGGAGCGAGCTGACGTCATCAGTCTGAAGCGCAAAAACAGAAGTTTCCTTCGGTTTCATTGGCTGGCGCGCGTTGACGGGGCACCCATTGGCCGCTGCGCTCGTCAGTTTCCACGACCGCTCACCCCATGGCGCTGCATGTCCATCAGCGCGGAGCATGCAAGGTCACCAGGGGAGCACACGCGCCGACCGGCGACGAAAAATACGCAGCAGACGAAAACGGGAGTGGACGAGCGGTATGCATGATTTCGCATTCACAACTCATAAGGAATGCTTTGGTGTACCTCGATCTTTTTGGGTCGCATTTTCAAATCAGTTGGCATATCAGTTTTTTATAGGTCGCATATCATTATTTGAGTATTTCGTATCAGTTTCATATATGGCATCTCAGTTTTTGGATATTTCATATCAGTTACATATGTCGCATATCAGTTTTTGGATATTTCATATAAATTCATATATAAAATCATATAATGTTTTTCAGTAGGGCAGGACAAGAATAACGATAACAATCCGTGGATTTCTGTCGCGCACCCGTCACCTAGCTGTGACTGGAGATTTGCGTGTGTCCTTTGTCCCCCTGGTTCTCTATCTCCTTTAGAAGCACGTGAAGTAACGCGCCACCCCGTCCCCTTTCACGCAACAAACATATATTACTGACCATAAGAAACTTCATCGCAGCTTCTCTAACAGAGGTTCATGTTTTTTGCTGTTTTTATTACGAGGTGCCAGTTGGTTAATGTCTGTTCGTCCTATTTCTGTCGGCATGACGTACTTGATAAAAAATCATAACCCAAAATCATATAGAAAAATAATTGTAGATAGAATCAAACTGAAATAGATTTACTGCCGAAAGCACGGCTGTGATTGTCGTGATTTTAAAATGAAATAACAAAAGACGCCTCGATGCGTTGGCAAAGCACTCGCTGTACAATCAAGAAGGAGAAAGGAAAGATAGCATGGTATATTTAAGGCTATACACCGTACATTTCTGTGCATAAGATAACGGGCGCTTGCACAGGGCTTGCTTGGCGAGTCTCTGAACATACCCTATTTAGTTAAGATCATGAGTTCCTGTGACGTCAAAGCATTCCGTTGAGGGGTTCATTGATTGATGTACGTATTGTGTACTCGCAAAAAGTGACGGTTCACGGAAAACATAGCGATGTAATGTCGTGGATAGTGCCGTAGATTGGCAGCGTCGGTCTGTTGGTTAGCCATAAGCAAGGCAGGTGACTGAACGACGATTATTGCCGACGGTCGCCTCCCTTGGATTCCATTCGGCCTCGACAGGTCGGCACCTTGATTGCTTGGAAGGCAGCAACATCGAACCTCTCGGAGTCTGGGCAATGCAAAAGAGGTCGTCCTTGCGGCTCCGGGCTTCGTCACTGCCTGACCCAAACGCTTCAACGCGCCGCCCACACGCACCCTTTTTTCGCGGCTTTCTTTCCTCTGCTCCCACTTCTTCAATCCTCCGGGAACGACCATGACAACGGTGCTGGACTCAGCTTCTTTAGACTGTCGGAGGAACAGCTGTTTTAAACAATGTACTCCCAGTTAAAACCTTCGAAGAAATTTATTAGGGCGATCACTACGGGGTTATCGCTAATCATTGTTATAAAATATTTCTCTCCATCACTTCCTTTTTATCAGTTGACAGTGAGGCGCGTACTTACGCAGAAAAGAGCTTATTAAAATGTCGACTTTCCATTCCACATTGCGCAACAACAACTCAATTCCACTGGAAGGACGCTTCCTCATATAGAGTGGCGGTCATTTGTGACAAGGGATCACCAACCACCTTTCAAAACGTTTGACTTCTGCACCGCAAAATCCGTTCTATGCGCATCTCCAAATATCGCTTTCCCAAAGGATGGTTCGCACATTTGCCTTGTGCGTTGTAATGTAATCAACTGTGTCGCAACAGTTTATGACAATGCTAAACGAGAATATTTCTCAATATAAATGCATAGGTTTGATATTCGTAAATATTGCAAATTCTTCAGACATTTTATACGCGGATCAGAAGTCTTTCAGTGCTGCCTGATAGAAATGGTGATAGAGAGCCAGTACGCTTTCTCGTCGTGCACGGGTACATTCGGTTGCAACGAAGTCGATCGCTGCCAAACCTAAATGCGTAACCCGGCCTTCAGAATGCAGTCCGAGGATCATCGCTTCCGAAACACTAGCATTACTTCGCTCCCGCGTTTGATCGAATGCTCGCGTACTCGCGGTCCCAACGCTCGCGGCCGTCCCACAACAGGAACTGGAAAGCGGCGCCGTCCGCTTAACAGATAAGAGAAGAACAAAGGCGACACCTGGGGACAAACGTTCCCTCACCTGGGGAACCCAGCACGGGGTCCCGTAACGAGACGAGGGAGAGCACCTCCTCGTCTGATACGACGCGCCGAGGACGTCAGACTGGCGCTAGTATGAGCGTCAGAAGAGCCCGCTCCCACCACTCGCAGTCCCACAGGCGTAGGCGTAGGGACGCCTCGACCGCCGCCCGCGTTCGGAGCAGCAACGCCGGTGCACCCGACCCTGAAGGAGGAGCGACTACGAGCAACGAGGGCGACGACACGGGCATTCAACGAAGCCGCGGACTCGCGACGCGGCTGCCACGATGCCGTCCGCGAGGGAAGGTACCACCGAGTCCCGAAGGGCTTCGACTAGGATCACGACATCGAGGCACCGAAGACGGAAGACCGGCCCGGACTCGGCCTACAGCTGGGTAGTGGCCATGGCCTGCGCCGGCGTGAACGTGTTCATGCACGCGTCCGGCAAGGTGGTCGGTTTGTTGTTCTTCGGCATGCTCAGCGAGTTCTCTGTGAGCCGCGAGGTGGCGGCCTGGCCCCTGGTGCTCAACAACACCCTGCTCAACTTGGCAGGTGAGGAACGCTCGCCTAAATTCGGCACCCGCTGGTTCTAACCAGCACCACCTAGACTAACTTTGACTGCTTCATATTAAAAGTACAAACAGCGTAAAGACAGAGAGAAGGTAAAAAAGACTCAGACAACAGCTCTGACTTACAACTAAAATTTATTCATGCTGGCTTTAAATACTGCATGTCTTACACCTGGCCCCTGTTCAACTGTCTAAATAGAAGTTCGTGGTGCTGAAATTTTTTACAGGCACCTGCTAAGAGGCTAACGAGAGGCACAGATTGGCGGGACGCGAGTCCTACGTCAGCGTTGACTCGAAGCTCGTGATCCAAGAGTGCGAGTAGGCGTTTGTAGCACTCACGCAGCACTTGTGTCAAATCCGCACCCCGCGCTCACTACTTCACTTGACGTAAACTATTCAGTACTGCGTCTTTCTGTCTTTGTGGTGTTGTAGCAGGCAGATTTGACAAGATGTGAAGAGAAATGGTACACTCCTTGGCGATTTAGAACAATACAAATTAGCTTCTGGACATTGACTGGCAACTCCTAGTAGTACGCTCTACTCAATCAATATGATGGGAAGTAAGTAACAACAGTATTATCTCAAACCTTTTAAGTCTGAAGCTCGTACGAACATTTTTAGAACCCTGGCGTTTAGAATCGTCTACGTTATTCACACAGCAAGTAGTTTATTTTCATGAATAGGAGTTGACCGGGGTGGGGGTTACTGGTACGTAGTTTATCAATATCACAGCAGGAAACGATTTAAAGGTTTGACTAAGCCATGCTCAGCTAACCATTAGAGTCAAAATTGGTAAAAGTTTGAGATAATCCAAATCTCCAGCCTCAAACTTCTTGTACAATTATGAAGAAGGTGGTAGTATCTTTTGTCGAAGTTAAGACCCACGATCCTGTATGTACAAAAGCGTGTTAATAACCATGGTTCGTTCCCTAAAATAGAACCAAAAAAAAAGATAATGAAGTCCGTACTATTTTATTGGGATTCCTTTTCTACGTAACTCGTAGCTGTGTCAAACGTAAAAGAAGTACAACATTGTAAACCAGAAACACAAGAAAAGTAATCGTAAATGATCGCAGTCCATCTAACTCGCACCAACGTTTATGATCTTGGAGGTTTTTATGAGAAGAAATAACTAGTTAACACTACGCATTTCGACAAAAATGGCGATACAAATAAACAACACCAGTTCAGAGTCTAAATAAACAATAACAAAAAAAAGACTATTTCTGTATTTCTTCCCATTGTCGCCTTCGCGAATGTCTACTCTCAGACTGTCGGTAGTCCATAACGTTCCACCGTATCTTGAAGAATCTAGAGGGAAGAGATAAGAAAAGATTACGCCTCCAGTGAGTAAATGCAGAATGCGTCGGAATGGCCTTTTACTGAGACTTGCTTTAAGTGGAGCGAATGCATTATATCGCAGAGCGTATATAGCACTGGTGGGACTCAGCCGACTCTGAATAAATAAATCTGGAACGCCAATCAACGGACCTGAAACCGGCGACAAGTGCTGAATGACGCGAAATGTCTGAATCACTGACTATTTAAGACGAAAACTGTAGGCAACCAGTGAAATATAGACCTTTTTGAGCTCCTGCGAATAATGAAAAGGTTGAGCAGGAAAATGTAAGATGTTCGCCATTTTTCACGGTGCGCGAGAAGAAAGAGCAGTGCATAAGTTGATTCTACAGAAATCACGCCATATGTCGATACACTTCTATCTAACTTTTAGAGCAGCTATCCGTCTTTTTTCAGGGTTATGATGAGGAATCACCTGTACTATGTACAGGTATGGAACCACCATACCTGTACATACAAATCTCGGGTCAGTGGGGAAGAGGGTTGCGAAACTTTAGCTTTTATTACACAGACAAAAACAGCGTTAGGGCTAAAATATTTATAATTTGATTTAATGGTACTAATACGACGTAAATCATAACTGTGTGTAGGCTTTGTTTCGAGATACCAAAAATATGAGTTCAATCTAAAATAGCGCAATGAGATAAAATACTGTGTTACTCCACGGTATTACTTTTGACAAAGTAATGTGCGCATTTCACTGCCTGTGTGCTCGCATTATCACAAAGAACATACGATTGAAATATGGCCAACATGTCTAGTGCATATATAATGTTTTACAATATGAACAAAATACTAAATCTACGCAATGATTACATTACTAAATTAAAAAAAAAAAAAACATAATATGTAATAGGTGATTGCCCTATTAGTATACACATATTTTTCTGCTGAGTGTAAGAGAACATATGACACTTCTAGATCGTCGTAACATTTCATTAAACGTGTTTAATTTGAATGGAGCCCGGAAATAAAAAAACTCAACTGACCGAAGAGCATAACTTTGCAAAAGACGCAGAAGTGAAGTAGCTCACAAATATTAGAGCTTGTGACATGTCCGCTGCAATCTCTTAAAGAAAATCCGACTGCAGGATGCCATGCCGTTGGAAGGTCACGATGGAACTGCTTGACATATTCGCCCGCACGCGCACTTGGATGCGTCTTTGTCGAGCAGGGACTGCTTGAAATTTCGCAATGGAGCACAATTGGCTTCAACTGCAATTGTTTGTATGTTACAAAATAAAGAATAGCATTTTTGTTTGCAGGCAATTACGCTTTACAATGTCCATTTCTTGTTAGAGGTCAACTATAGGCACACATAAGCAAGCTTCAAAGAAGATTGGCACCGCTGCAGACAGGAGAGGGCGTGTTATCGGTTCTATGAGTATCTCTGTCTGGACACGTTAATCCCTGGATTGTTACGGCCTACAGAACCCGTCATTGCAGAGGCGACGTAGGACGAATAATAGAACCCTTGAACCAAAATAAAGAGCAACGCGAATGAAAAAAAGCATCGGCGTTACGACGTGATAAAATTAGGTGCTCTCATACATTGCGAAACCTTTCGCCAATGCGTTACTTTGTGTGTGTTATTAGTTAGCCTTTAGCATCTCCAGAATCCATGCACTGACACGTAAATGGGTGATATTTATTACTAAACTGATACCATAGTCATGTCATTACTAATAGCCCTTGGAATCAATAATGCATTAATCTTGTAGAAACAAAATTCGACGAAAAGAGTTCTAATGTCTAGCATGTTCAATTACTGCGTAAAGTAAACATTCATGGAAAAGCAAAAAGGTTCAAATAGCAGCTCGAATTAGTCTCGAAGTTTGTGCGAAATGACCAGTAACCAGTGGGACTCTTCGGAACGGGCAAAATAAGACAATTGTAAAAAAACCAAGCGACCACATACACTAAAAATCGCGCTCTAAAGTTGGACCTCATGGATCTTAGGTTACTCTTTTCATAAAGTGACTCGTGAGCGTCGCTTAAAGCAAAACTCCAGCTCGTTCTTCTTTTTTCTTTTCGCGCTTATTATACTAAACGGATTTTCAGAATATCTTTCAGGTACGCTATTCATTCTCTTTAAATCCAAAGTAGTCATTGAACAAAACGGCATGTGAAGATCATGCCAAAAACATTCAAAATTGCTCATCCTCTCCAGTGGAGAAGGTCACATGTTTTGTAAATTGCATATCAAGTGCGCAATCTAAAAAAAAAAAGAAGTATTTTCTGCATTTTTGTTTTTGTTTTTCTAGCGCGAGCTTCTACAGCATTCATTTCACACCAAACTCTCGCAACCCGTTGGAAGCAAGCCGTGCTGCGCCCATTATACATTTGACGCCACGTTTCTAGTTCTGCCCCTAGAGTCGCTCAGCCTCTTATACAAAATATAAAAAATAAAAATAAACTTCGTAAAAAAATAACAGTGATTCGGAACTTGGGAGACTAGTTCGAATCTGTCTATTCATCTGTTGAACCAATTTTGAGGAAAATCACTGATTATCAAATTTGGCCGCGAACTTGAAGGGAAGCTTTTGAGTTCGTCCATACGTGTTCTAGCTTAAGAAAGCGATGACGCACGTGCGCGAAATCGCGTCAACATAACGTGGTTCCCAGTTTGTTTGAAAGAGCAGGAGTGGCCAACAGAAGCTTTTAGTCCAGTTGATATCGGAGCTTCTGTTGTGTCTCTTCATATCTAATCGTAAACAAAGTCTCCATCACTGGTGAGGACCAGACAGCGCAATGCTTCCGTTCGTTCGTCAGAGAACTTATTCTCGAAGCAATGTAGTTTGCTCGCTTAAACCGGAGAAGAGGCTTCATGCCTTTTTTTTTAAAGATCTTGATAATATTCCCGGCGCACGTACACGTTGCTGTGAGTAAGTGTCAAACTTCCTTTTTCCTAACTCCTTCCGTAATCGTGCATATATCATGAACGATATCCCTCGCGTGTGTTTTCAACGTAAAAAGGTCATTTACGCTAACTGTGGAGTTTCAATTAGGATCATAAACTTTTGTTACTTTTACACTATAATTGCCTCCTACTGACTGTGTCAGATCGGCTTTGCCAAATCCGTTGTGAATAATATTTCAAGATTTCTAGCAATCTAAAGCAGCTTGGGAGTCTTAAGGGCCGGTAAATATTTTTTTTAACTTATTTACCGGCCCTATTTTTAAATAAAAAAATATTTTTTTTTTCTTTTTTCTTTGCGAAAAAAGAAAGAATATCTTAGCGATAACGGCTAATTATAACAGCTTACGCAATGAAGTTAATCAACGTGAAGTGCCCTGTGTTTGAGCATCTTTTAAGACGAGATGTATTCATATTGGGAAAAACCAAAAATCGATCATAGGTGATTAACACGCTCCGTTGTCAACTTTCCGAAAATGACCGGAGCGGAGACTGGTCCCATTCATCTTTCGAACATGCTCCCAAACTGTATTACAGCTTCTTGACCCAAAACGCAACGGGTTGGTGGCATGTGACTTGGTCTATCTACAGAGCACAGATTGTCTCGTCCCCGTACATTAGGTCAAGGCCCTACAGCGATTGATAAACTACAGAGGATAGATATGCGCCGCGGTCATTATTCGAGCTTGTTTGCAGTCTGCGCGGCCTACCGCGCACGCGTGATTTCCTTTAACAATACCTACGCCGCGAACATAGCCTTGGCTGTGTGTCATGCTCTGGTAGAATAATTCATTGTTTCACGTGCTCCACTCCACGTGCTCCACGCGACGAAAGCTCGGAGCGTTGTGGATGTTGCGAGACGTAAGGTATAATTACTGATGGAATTAATGCCCATTCACACACTTGCGGCTCCTTAGGATTGCTCGCCTTAAAACCCCCTCAAATCCATTACGACAGAGAAGGCACCTGCCCGCTGGCGCCATCTATGCAGGGACTCCGGAACTGCATTTCACTAAAGCGAAGGGTTCGCCATAGTAGCGAGATCAAAGGGATGTACTACCTCTGAGAAATAGTCGTTTATTTTTTTATTTCTTCGTTTATAAATACTACATACTCCAATTTGGAGACATGCTAGGAGTGAAAAACCCCACTTCAAATATACAAAAAAAAAACAGTCCAACAGCCGACAGTGCCTAAAAATGAACAATGCATGCTCTCATGTAAATACACCTCGAAGCATAAATACAAAGGTCAACCACGCCAATTCATACAATAAAACAAAAATGTACACAAGGAAAAAAAAAGAATATGCCCTACATATCACGGTCACAGCTCACAAAAGTAATACAGACTGAGCAAAGGAAAAATTACAGGTAGTTGTTTAAGCGATTACCATATACTGGCAAGCTGCAAAAATGAACAATTTCCTCGGGTAACTTGTTCCACTCATTGACTGTTCGCGGAAAAAATGAGTGCTTAAAAACATCTATACTGCAGCTAAACTCTGCGAAGGTTCTGCTATTTTGAGTTCTGGAAGGATATCTCGGGACCCCAAGTGGTGTTATGTACAAAGATTTATTCAGGTTTACATGACCGGAACTTAGACTGAGGTGAACAGACTTCAGTCTATTCATCTTACGTCTATTCTGCAATGTAGGCAAGCCTGCCTGCTCATAAAGGGCTGAGACTGAGTCAAGACGACCATATTTGTTACAAATAAAACGGAGTGCTCTTTTTTTGTACCATTTTATAACATTGACAGACGCTTTTCGAGCCAAGAAAGAAAGAATGATGCTCGACAAAAATAAAATATGAAATATGGAGGGCTGCCAAGGGTTCCACGGCTACCCGATAGGTGCCGCCAGTGTGTTAACTCGTCGTAAAATGTTTTGAAGAGGTTTTCAGTTACAGGGTCCTAAGGAGTCGCAAGTGTGTGAACGGGCCTCTAGAGCGCTATATAGGACCTCCCGTTGTCCCGCCTCCAGCGAGCTATCTACTTTCAATGCGGAGTGCAAGTTCGTCTGCTTCTTGCGCAGGAGTTGCAGTGACGTCAAAAAGACTCCGAGCTCTGATTGGCTCTGCTTGCTGAAGGACAGTGGGTAGACCTCAAGGCAGGTTGCTTTTGAGGTCTGCCCACTATCCTTCAATTAGAGCCAATCAGAGCTCGGAGTCTTTCTAACGTCACCGCAACTCCTTCGCAAGAAGCAGACGAACTTGCTCTCCGCATAACGCATTGGCGTCTATATATATATATATATATATGAGATCATTGAGTAAGCGCGAGTCAGTTTTTGAGACAATATAGGGTGTGTTCCAAAATTTACTCGATCCGACTCCAGAGTAAAGGTTCCGTACCGTGGAGTCTCAAAAACTGACTCGCGCTTACTCGATGACGTCATAACTGACATTCCAGAGGCGGATTGTTTACTCCGGAGTAATTATTACTCACGCTACCCTCCTCGATCGGGGGCTAACGTCGGATAAAATCGAGTAAATACGTCACGTGATCTGTTCGCCAGTCTGCTCGTCGTCTGCTTTCCGCGCCGACAGCCGTCAAAGCTCCCTTTGCCTCGTTGGCTTTGGTGGCAGACGTTTGAAAGGAAATATAATGGGCAGCAGCAATTTATGTCGGGTTATTGTGATTTGCTGTTAATAAAGCCGGAATTGACTGTGCATCATATCCAGGCCGTGCACCTTCCCATGGAAGGTATACCGATTGTTATTACCAGAGTGCAAGCGTAAACAGGATCTTCTCCGCATCCTCGTCCACGGCGTTGGAGGCAACTCCGTATTATTACGTTCAAAGCAGAAAATGTTCGAATGCGGTAGATGATGTGCAAGTATTTTTTCCAAGAGTGTGTGTAATAAGAGGATAACGCGTGTAAAGCAGTGAAGGCTTCGAAGATGTTATCTATATGATAAGTTAACCCCACCCCATCTCCCTGCCCAACAAATTGCATATAGCGGTTTGGAAGTTCTCTTTGTGACTTTGTAATCATATTCGCGTCAAAGCGAACGTAAGTTACATATTAATGTTGAAAAAGCCCCGTGCGCAGTACCGCTACACCGTATGGAAGCAATATCTGCAAAACGTAATCGATGCAATTGACGATGCGTGGAACAGCATGAGTCTAGGGCACCTGGTCTAAACTTACAACAATGGCGATGATTAATAAAAACAAAATTTTTATGTCTAACTGAAAATAAATTTTCATCTCAATATACAGCCCAAAAGGAAGGTGAGCAAAAGGTGCTGCTGAAGCCGCCTCAGAAAATACCGCGTCGTCACTGCGAGAGAAAAAAAAAATTCAAAGCGGTTAATATTATTGCTTCTTCGAGTGCTTTCTCCATTATCAAAAGAGATCGTCTGGTATTTTCCGCCATCGCCGCTATGTTTTCTTTTTGCCGTAGCCCAAGACGAAACCAATCGGCGTAGTATCCAGGCGATTCTCCCGGTATTCCGAAATCGAGTCGTGGATACTATACTCGCGATGTCGCGTGGTATTACCCGCTGACGTATGAGACAGGTTTCTCGGGTAAGACATGGAACATAGCCTTAAAGACAGTGGAGGAGAGCGGAGTGTGACCGCGTTGTTAACGTACCCAAAAAAAGGAAACGTACATAGGTGTTCGGTTAAGCAGGTGGCGTGGGTTTGCTGTAAAGCGAGAGGGGATCAGGATATATATATCCCGGGAACATTTATTCTGAAATACGAATCCGTAAGCCATTCTTGTTAATCACTGCCATAGCCTCCTTTATACTCACAAAGCCTGGCAGTTTGACTACGGAGCCACAGAGTGCCCGGTCGCAGATTTGGAGCGCGAGGATCTGGTAGCACAGAGCATCAAAGAGCCATTTCTCGGGGAACCTGGACGTCAGCGCACAGCTTTTGCAGCGGCGAGGACCAGAAACATACTTGTTCGCTCGGGAGAATTGCGCTTCGGCGTCTCACCGCAGCTGGGCACCAGTCACGTGACTGTCCTCTCATCCGTTGTCTGCCGCTCCACCTTTTCCATTTCGGCGGCCACTTCTCGTGGCGATTTGCCAGGATTTGTCAATATATAGGAGGCTATGTCACTACCTTCCTCGGCAATGCAATCACGTGAGACCCATCTTAAAACCTCCGAGTCGTGCGGTATGTATGCAAAGGCACACTCATCGTGTTACCTACAATTGGTAGGATAGATTACTCGTCACATTGATTAATGCAACAAATCTAAGCCAGTTTTTTTTTTTCTTTAATCATATTTTAGTAGCCCAGATTGGTTTGTTTCGTCTTTGCTGAGGGAAGGAGAGAAGACAATTTCAGTGCGTAGCACACTCGGGTTCCTTCAGATAACGGCCGAAACATCCAAGGAATCTCTTAGTCACTTTCCGATAAGCATACATTATCGAGGAGAGCTCTAAAAGGCGGTTATCTCGGACAAGAACTAAGGGCTACTGAAAGCCTTAGTTCTGTGGGTCAGTGCAGAGCTTGCCTGATAGCGAAGATGGCCCCATGACCGCGATGTGACACACATTTTCACGACCGTAGCGAAAGCGAAGTGAGCTCGCAAAAATAGACGCACAGCTGTATTCACTAAAAACGAAGCAGATTTCAAAGAAGCTCTAAAGACAAAAACACATTCTACCCATCAATAAATAGACAATTGTTTAAAGATCAAAGTTTTAAGGCTCTTGATTTTCTTTGCAGTCAGCACGAGTACCATGCATGCGTGAGACACCAAAAACATAGTTCATATCTTGCCGCACACGAGTCAACCGGTCACATCTTCCACAATTCAATGTCTCGTACCATGAAGAGTAGCAGGCATATGTGGGCAATCTTTCAAAAAGCTTCGAACCTACCTCCATTAAGTGATGTGCGGAATCTGTTTCTGCCTTCTATAGCTTGTTTGAAGTAAGCATCTTAAATCTTCCTCTTTTGAATACCCCTGTCTTATACAAAGAAAAAACAAATTGTGCAAAATACCCACTTAGTTTTGTTTTCCTTAACACGAACCTTCGGTGGTTCTGTAGCGAGAAGAAACATGACTAGGTGCAGGGATAATATGAGTGTCCTATGAACCACCATCGGCCCGTAGCCAGCTCAGACTAATTAATGTATGCCATGTTTGCACTGCAGTCCCAAGAGCTCTACCCCCTCTTTTAACGGCCACATCCGTAGCAGTCGTATCGCTGTTTACAAACGACCCATACAGTCGCCACAACAAAGTTACTTGGCCAAAACAGATTGAAATGATGCCATGAAAAGAATTTAAACATATCTCATTGTTTGCCGTAATTATAATACGAATTCGGCCTTTCCCAAGTAGCACGGTTCTCAGGCCAAAATGTTTGTTTTATCTGGCAATGTAGGGTCCTCAAAAGCACAAAAACGCCAAGGTATAACGAAAATTGGTATTCTTTGGCCAGAGTTTGAGTATGTTGGCCCTCGTTGTCAAATAGGTGCCAGAGTTAGGCTTCATTGCCTGGTTGTTCGGTTGTAACTTGTCTCTTTTGGGTCTAAGTTCCCGGGGAAATGCGAAAATAAGGCTGCAGTTCCCGTTGCTGCGTTTGTGCCTGGCGAATTCGGGCCTAAAATGCCAAACAAGTGCCTAAATCAGGGCACACTGCGTGTTGCTCGGTTGACTCGTGATATTTCTGACTCATGTCTGGCACTTTGGTAATTATGTGGCGACCTAAACAAATCCATAGAAATGCCGAAGAAACATACTTTAGCACAGACACCTTGGGGCAAATACTTATTAGGCTCAAGTTAGGCACCTAGAATTGGCAAACGTGGGTCAAGTTAGGATTAGGCGTTTCTCTGGAGCGATGCTTGGGTTTACATAAACGAAGCTGAGCTAAACGAGCTATATTAAGCTTTTAGCAGCTTCACGATAGTTGAGAGCGTCCGTGTAAGAAAAAGGTGTGATCTTCAGAAGTTAGCCTTCGATGCAGTTTCTTTCGTCTGGTCACATAGCTTGGCATTTGTTTCTAATTCTGGTTCACGAGAAGAATTTATGTTGGTCCGGAATCGCTCTTTCGTATATAATTTACACTTACAGACGTTATAGTGAATACAAGATATCGCGACTATGATGTTACCTCAGCTTTGCTTTGGACTATCGCTTAAGTCACTGTTCAGCAGCACTCCTAATCTGCCCTATTCTTAAAAGAAGGCGTTTGTGCGTATATATTCCATATACTGCATATGATGCCTGGGGGAGGAGTTAAGGGTACACTGACGTCGTCTCCCTTCCCTCTCTTTTCCGCCTAATTTACCGTTAACTTTAATTGATCTTATTCTAGTTTCTTTCGTTGAGAACCTTAGGAATTTCAAAATGAAAATATGCATTTCATATTGGCGGCCAATGAGAAAGAGTGAGTACAACCCAATTCCCTAACTTTTCCTTGCAAACTGTTCCTCGAGAGTCTGTCATATAACGAGGGATTATGGGTAACTCAACGGCGTGGAGATAGTTTTTTGGTTCCGTCGAACATTGGATTTTTTTTTTTTTTTGTCAGCATCTAAACTGTTTAGCTTTATGCTCTACGTGGTGGAAGACATCGTTACCGGATTTTGCTTGATGTGAGAGGAACGCAGTGCACTCTGTGAGGCTTGAACCGCGTTGACCAGGTGATAAATCTGAACACTGTTTCATAAAATATACTTCTGGGCCCAAAACACCCTATTTATTCTACTTTTGAAGAAAGAACAACCCCGAGAGATTTTTGGATAAAACAAAATTAACACTTGGGACTAGTATTGAAAGTACGCTGACAGCAATGTGTTGTTTGCATGACTGCACTAATATCTGGCAGAAAGCGAGAAATGAGTAACGATGGAGATTTCACGTTGAATGCCGCGTAATATGCCGCAGCCGCCTCTCACCAGTCTGGAGTCACAACACACACTTACTAGCACAAGGGACGAAATCCTACCAACTGTGGTCAATAAAGCACGTTCCACTCGTCTATTTGTAAATGACAACTTACAAAACTTATATCCGTAATCATATTCGGGGTCATTAGCATGACACGGGCGAAATGGCAATTCTCGACTTGATATTTTGCATTTTACATCTCGCTAGTTTTTTTTCCACCACGAAATAACGTCGACGAGCGAGCAAATTGACTACGCTCGCCGCTTTGTTTTGTAAACTCTACGATGTTATCCAGATAATATTTCTCCAGCACTGTATTTCGTCTATTAACAGTACAGGTAAAAAATGACAGGTATAAATTTCAACATGGTACATTGAAATAATTCCCCTTGACGCGTAACACTAAACTTCAGTTTGAAAAATGCTATCGCGACAATGAAGACGTAGTCATATTAACAATGCATGCACCAATCCTTATGTACTGAACGTTCCAGAGTACCCTTGAATATGACGACATTTTTATAAACTTTTGCGGAAGCCAGCTACTTTCAACCCCTCCAGTGTGAGTTGCTTACCGATTCGGCTCTTTTATTTTTCACAATTCGTATCCGAGCTAGTGGTCTGTCTGCCTTGCTACGTACCGGACCCGGGAGAATAACACGGAGCATTGGTTTTTTTTAACAATAACAAACTACATTGATTAGGAAAGTGAGGAGGCGAGTAACAATTACTTTACGGCTTGGCCGTTAGCCGCCGAGTGACTGCACGCCGCCCCAGTCGTGCATTATCAAGGCGGCGCGCGCGAGCTACACGCGGCCTGCAGCTCTTGCCTACACACGCTAGAAAACATGAAGGCTAGTGAAGGAGTCGGGCAACCTGCAGGGACAAGATGGTATCCGCGAGAGCTTTCCCAAGTTTCATAAGAATAAAAAAGGAGACCTCCTAGCTCAAGGCATATGTGGGTTTCCGAAGAAAGTTTAACTTTAAACTAAGCCTTAACGGTTACACGTGTCAGATATGCGCTTCTCTATTTTTAGCTCATTATATTTTGTAAAACTTCTCAGTTGCGAACCAAACGACTGAAAGCTGTCACTTTTGAAGAAGCGCACTCTTCCTTGAAGGATGGCGTAGTTGGGCAGGAACCCGAAACAAAAGAATTGCGAGAGGGCACACCAGGGAGCCTTTTCTCCCCGACGTTGAGGCGTTGGCAGTTCGCCTCGACGACTCTTTAGAACGACGAAATGGAACTTGTTTTCCGGCCCCGAAGGTCTCGCATCATTGGAACTGTGAAAGAAAACCTAAATTCTGAGGATTGCGCGCAAAACAGAACAGCAGCTTACGGGCGAGAACGAGAGTTTTTAAGACACCTGTGAACCTTTGCGGTGCCGAAAAATTCTAAACTGTAGGACGTCAAACAATGCAATAAGCCTCTGTAAATTTGAGATTAGCACAAACTCTCAGTATGAATCGGGTCCAACTAGAGAGTCTGGATTTCAGAGAGGAAGCAACTCACACCGTGAAGGATTTAAACAATTAAGGCGACCGACTCCTGTGCAGATTGGTTTCATGTGCGTGTGCGTGCATTGTCGAAAGCCGTAGAGCATAGCGAACGCATAGGCACAGCATGGTGCATGGAAGAAACGCTTATGGACGCGTGAATCTTTCACCACCGCCTCGCGCCTTTTATTGCAACCGCGTTCCTTAAACCACGTGACCCCGATCGAACAGTTGGACACACTGTCAAATCTAGGCGCACTGGACCCAGCGAAGTAACGCTTTGCTCAGGTGGCAAAAATGACAGCGGTATGATCAATGTAATAAATCGACGGAGGCAAAAAAGCGAGCTGGAATAAGAGTCAGAACGCAGCCGAGCTGGTGCATAATCATATTTAAATAGCCTTGAGACAAAGAAAACATAAAGGAGAACTTATGAATTGGTGGTGTGTAATGTTCTCCTTTCTGTTTCCTTTGTCTCAATGTTTCTTTTTTAATTATGATGGCAAACGAGAGAAGCATCTGATAACATTTCCTCGTTTAAAAACTGACGAGTACTAAATTATTTTCTTTCCAACCAGCGTTACACTTTACGAAATCTTAAAGGTGAATCTAGGTACCATAGAACCGTTTGTTTACATTTTCCCATTAACGTGAATATGAGTAATAACCGAAATAATTTGTAATTCTCTTTATGTTTTGGGGAATACGTCTAAGATTAAAGTGTTTTTGCATAAACATTTAAATTCTACCCAGAGTCGCGAGAGTTGGGATTCTCGAGGCTCGGAGTTGAAATTTTGATAGTAAATTTGCAACAATGTAATTAATACTGCTGTCTGTAATTTAATCTGGCACGAGCTTCTGGGCCCTGGGCGTTCGCAAACGTCATAATCGCCACATAGCAGTGCCTCAAGGTCGGAGATACTCTGAGACAGAGTAGGAGGAAGAATAATAAGCATAGGCTATGCTCGCAGAGCTATGACATGCCTTGTCAGGACCAGCACGTCGTGCTCTAAGATTATTCATGTGCTGTTGTTTTTATAAACATTATCACACTCGTAAATACGGAAGTATCTTTAAGTTTGTGCGAAAAATCTTTATTGTGTTATACATTGCGCTTCGAAACGTGTCCACCTGTCACGCACCAAAGTAAACAAAGTAACCAAAACACGCAGCCTTAGTGTAACTCAGCAACTCAGGAGCAATCGTGCCTCGAAGAGTTACGTCAGCGTTGAAATCGCCAGCCTAAAGGCTCGTTTACACACTCGCAACTTTAAAGAACCTAAGAGGTTAAAGACAACTTTTTGCACCTTTCGTGGCGGCATACAACCAGTTCTGTAGCAGCCCAGCCGGTCGTGAGCCGTCATAAAAGGCTTAAAAACCGGTCGTGACGAAGTCGATCGTAGTCGAACGCAAGTGTGTGAAAGGCCTTTATAAGCACAAAAGATACAAATATATGTTCTTGGTGCACGTGGTAGCTCAGACCGAGAGCAAACGCATTCGGTCTGAGCCTTACCTCAAGGAACGGGAAACAAATTGAGAGTACAGAAAAACGTAGTCTGTACGCACGCAAGAGTGTAAGAGTACAAAATTGCAAAAGCCAAGTCGGTCCCGTTCAACATGGAAACTATCATGTCGAGTCGTGGGCTTGTCGCTGGAAATGTCTGGTTACCATAACTACGGTCGCATCTATATCTCCCAAAGGCCTCTAAGGGTAAAAGATGCGAATCGTTCAAAACAGCTTCGCATTACCAAATGGGCCATTTAAGTTTCGAGCGTGCAATAAAGACGTAAACCCAATATTAGCTCGGTTGCTCTTAAAAAAAAAAAAAAAAAAACACCGATTTATGTCAGAACACAAAAAAATAAAGAGAAAGAAAATTAAGAACTTTAGTACTGGCAGTACTGGCATACTGCATATACTCCCAGGTCTCAGGGCTAGTTTGCTCAACTTGACGAGCCGTCGTTAACTTTATACAATAGTGTAAGCGCAAACTTTCCCGATTAAAGAGAAGACAAGTGCTGTTTACCTTTTGACCTTGACGAGGCACGGATGAATACAGTTATTGGCAGCTTAAGAAACGTGACTTATCACGTCCATGCTTCGTGATTCGGCCATAGGCTTTCTTATCGTCTCACGCGGAGATCTCTTTGGTTGCAGAGCGATATTATTATGATCAAGACATGACACCCCCCCCCCCCCCATTTCTTAAGCTGTCGTGACCATATAAGAGGAAAGAACACCGAGGGCCGTCCTTATAGCTATAGCTCATAATTGGCACGCGACTGAATCCAAGGGTCCATTTTAATCTTCTTAGCAAACTTATGTAAATTGCATCTATCTATGCAAAGACATAAAAAAATTATGCCCGGGGAAGGTCCAAAAGACGTCTACGAAGCATTATTTGATACACATCGCAGTAATCCAAGAGAAGACTGGAAACCCCAACTCTTGTGTTCATACGCCACGAGAGGTAGCGTTGAAGCCATAACCATAATGGCATGCATGGTCGGCGTCCTTATGAATCAAGAAACTGAAGGTGGCAGTTTGACGTTCGAACGCGGAAGGCCAAACGCAGGGGCTTCCGTTCCTAGCATCGAACACCGAAAGCCAGACCCTGCGCGAGGAGTAGATGATCGCTCTCATTCACTCTGATTCGGCGCAAGATAGTAGGTAAAGGTATGGTGCCTGGCGTGCGTCTCCGGTCGGTATATTTAGCGCCCTATACCTTCCCGTACATCGAAAGTGTCCCCGAAGTGGCAACAAATGACGTCACAGAAGCCGAATTGTCATGCTATTGGATGTCGCGATCCTGGCGGTGGGTTTTTGAAATGCTGGCGAAAAGCAAGAGCGAACGTGAGTGTCGCTGTCGTCACAGCGTCAGAATCTTTTGGCTGCAGAAGCTTCCGCGGCCTGTCAAGCTGGAGAGCGACCTGGAGCAGAACAGGCGTCTGCCACACACACCACAGCTGCTGGGACGCCACCAGGATTGCGACTAGTGACAGCATGACACTTCTTTGACGTCATCAAGCGGAAATCGAGGGGCTACGTTTTTGGACGCGGTAAACACACCAGTCGGGAACGTGTTCTAGTCACCGCAGTAGAGACAAAGGCAGCTATTCTTTGCCTCTGCCCAGCTCCCTTGCACTCAGAGGTCGCTGCTCGGGCGTCCACGCCACCTCTTGCCTCGTTCTCTTCTTCAGTCTCTTTTAGTATAGTATGCAGGGTAGCAGGGTATGAAGTACTCAAGAAGAAAGAACTTTCTCGCTGAGGCAAAGTTCCACAACAGAATAAAAAAAACACACTTATACCTGCCCGGGCCATATGATGCCGACATGAGAAATAAATACGTCGAGCCAAAACCGCGGAATACGATTTTTTTTTCCACTTTCGTTTTAATGTTTTGCGTGACTAGCTCCATGTTATTTTTGTCGCTGCCTTGCAGGTGCTATTTCCTACTTACGACTGCTATTATAAAAGGAACCTGCAGAGGTAGTTATAGAAACACGAATTAGAAGTGAATTACAGCGTATTGTTGTCTTGCGAATTCGATTATTACGGGCATTTTACCCGAAGTATCAATATAAGCGAGAGAAACCGCAAAACCAACCTCTGGTTTTGACGTCGTAGCCAGAGGTTTGAACCGCCTTGCGCGTGCCGCTTGACAGAGAACGCGTGCAGCGTTGTTCACTGCTCGGGTAAGGCTTTCGGCAGGCACGGAAATGTTTAGATCTGTCAATAATACGTCAAGATTCCCTGCTCTCTACAGAACGCGCCGGGAAGAAGGGGCTTCAGCGGCAGGCACGGAAATGTTTAGATCTGTCAATAATACGTCAAGATTCCCTGCTCTCTACAGAACGCGCCGGGAAGAAGGGGCTTCAGCGCTAATGTGAAAGCGCTGTTGTGACTAATTGGAGCATCAATCTGGATTACGATTTTGGTATTCATAATCCCGAAAGGCCAAAGGAAGACGATTTAAGTGTGTCTTATCTAATACATAACCGCTTCACTTTCCCTTTAACTGTCGTGCTCAGGTATAGATTGTCACGGAAGACGGTGTAATTACCGTATTTGCTCGAGTAAGAGCCGCACTTCTTATGAACAAGGCCCCTGCGTCTACTTTCCTGCAGAATAAACATACAGCCGATAATTGCACTCTGCATAAGAAACGCATCAAAAAAGTTATAGCGTACGCTAAGAACACTTAAGTCTGCTTACGAGTAGGAGTGCGAAGGCATTCTTACACGCAATGCGGTCCTACAAGCAGCGCTTCAGGTTTTCTTTTTCACATGGCGCTGCGGCGGTGGCATCACGCTCCCCCACTGCGCAGGCGCTGCAAACCCCGCCGGCTCCACGGCTTCCGTGACGATACATCTGAGTTGCTGTGCTTTTGTCCAATGGGAATTTAACTGCCGTTTAGCGGCTACAGACGGTTACAGACAACGCCGGCTTCGCTCTATGGGACAGTTAATGCTTTCGCGTTAATAACGAGATCAAGAACACGATTATCCGTAAAATTGCAATCTAAGCAGATCGCCTTTTCGCGTGAAGACGTTGTCTCTGTCCCGTAAATCGCTGTCATACTTCTGCCGATCACCGTGATTCGCTATTCCCGTGCTCCGCAAGAAAGCAGACCCACAGGTTTTAATCCTAAACAGCGCGACTATTGCTCGAGCTAATACGGTACGTGAATTTCATACAGCATAAAGAACGTCAACAACGGTAAACACCTCGTTATCTTAATCCGCGTGATGGAACGGCGATAGCGTCGTATAGCAGTGATACGCCATGTGCGGGGTATATTTCAGTTATCCTCTCTTTCCCGCCGCGAACGAGGCTGCACATGGAGCAGCACGCCGGAATCACGCTCTCTTAGTTTTACGGGGCACGTGCGTTTTCGCTGCTTTTTTGTTTGTGTTTTGTTCTAGGATAAATATTAGGCGACAAAATCAGTATTTATATTACAACCATGTCTCCTTTACGTATCTCTATTCTAAATATCTAATGTCCCCATCAAAGCTAAATGCACTAGTTTCGGAGTATTTCATTATAACCACACAGTTTTCTTCTAATATATATGGTATTGAGTTGAACTGTTTTTTTTTTCTCTTTTTTGCATAGATGATCTTGCTTCGAACGTTTCTCGGCGGAAATGTGATTTTAAGATTTACTGAAACCGTATAAATAAGAGTCATTGGATAATTTTTTAACAAGTTAGAGTACAGTTAATGACAGTTTAGGAAACGCATAAGTGGCGAATCCCCGGCAGTATTTTATCCCCCCTCAGCCAATGAGATTCAGGTATTAGCCGATAAGAACGATAAAGAACCACTCACGAACCAAGAAGCCTGAAAAGAATAGGCCACGCCATGCCTATTCAAGCTCTAGGGACCATGCACCCTGAAACGTATAAGAGTTAACCTTCCTGTAGAACACGGATGCAGCCATTCACGGAAGAACATTAGGACCAATGACCGAGCTTAGAATACGATTTAGAGCTAGCTGAAAAATTCAACGTGCAAAGGGACAATGAGCCGGTAAAAGCATCACATACATTGCCACTGCGCACATGGCATTTTTCTGGTCCAATACTATTCTGAGCTTCGATGGGATCTCTTTATTGCTCGCCGTGATTGTCCGTCTTTATGTTTTACAGGAAAAAGTACTCATAGACATATATTGTTTTTTTTTTTTTTTTAAGGCGCGGTGTTTATCTTTTTTAAAAATACGGTATCTATTTATTCGTTACTGTTTATCTAGTGCCTTATTACGTCATCGAGACAGTTTCGCATTTAAAACTTACGTTAACTCGTTGACAATGGTAGTATTTCTGCGTGACCCCTTGCAGTGTCTCTGCCTGCGCGTAGACGTATTTTGGCGGAGGAATAATGAACGTCGGCGTGAAGAATTAATCAGATCGGCAGGACGCCTCGCTCGACAGTTGTATGTTGCGAGCAACACGAGTGCCGACGTCGTTTTGCCCCAGACTCGTTTTGCGCTCATTGTCCTATTCAGCAGATAGAGAAACCCGCATTCGCGAACAGCACCGACGACGTGATTTATCTGTTGGCCCGAACGCTCTGTCGGTTCGCTTGTGATGTAAATGTTTAGGCGCAGCGCCGCTACGCTGCCATCGCCGACAGAAGCATGCGGTATCTGCAAGCGATCACGTGCGCTTGCTCTACGCCTACACGCCGTAAGCGCAGGAGCAAAACTCGACACCATTTAAAGCGTCAATACTCTGACTCCTGTAGGCTCAGTGAATGTCACAATTCATATGCTCTTTACCTCACTACAAGGGTGTAAAGGTACTGATATTATGAACATCCGATCAAAAACGAAGTCTCCCTAAAATATTATCACCTATAGCTCGATTCGTGTAGGCATCTTTGCGCTCTTTGCTTTATAAATACGTGCGTTTCATTTGTTGTTGTAGTTTTGTGTGTGTTGTGAACATACGCCTTCTCTGCAATGGTCCAAAAAATGCACACAACGCAATCAAACCTATGAGAGGCATTAATTCTCCATCTTCATCCAATACATTATATCGTTCTTCGAGAGTTTTCATTCTGTTTATTTGATGGTTTGTTTTGCGCTCGCTTTTTGTAGGAAAGAGTGGTGCTCCTCACCGTGTGCCCGGTGAGACGTTTCATGCAAATAATGCTCGCACTTTTGATCTGAATAGTAATGTATGGTATCCTCGCAGTTGCGAATTGAGACAAGTTCCTTGACTCTGAGATTTGCCTTCGTTCGTTTCCGCTTAGAGCAGTATTCCTCGTGGCTCTAAAAAAAAAATCAATAATATTATTTCTTTACCGTTAAGACAACCCGTTTTGGCAAAGTATTACCGAGTATAAACATATTAAATATCTTAGCTTTCCAACTCGACGTGTGTAGTGGTAAAGGCTAAAAACACATGACATGCTTTTTGCACGGTTGTGTGGTTTGCACCCAGTTCTCAGGCGCTCTTTTTTTTTATTGTTTTACAAGTACCTGGGTATAATGAGATGACAATCTCTCATTTAAGTTTGGCCACTATTGTTGAGTTTCGAGCCGACAGTGTTGAGCTTATGCGGAGCGCAATTTCGTCTGCTTGTTTTGCAGGCGTCATGGTGACGTCAGAAAGATGCCCAGTTCTGATTGGCTCTGATTGAAGGATAGCGGGTAGACCTCGAGGCAGCTTGCTTTGAGGTCTACCCATTATCTGTCAGTGAGACCAATCAGAGCTCCTCGTTTTGATGTCACCACGACCCCTGCAAAACAAGTACACGAACTTGCGTACCGCATAGGCGGTACACGACGCAGTTCGACGGCAGACGAGCCATTCCCTCGCTACGATGTTTTATGCCCAGAGGGTAAATAAATGAAAGGAAATGAAACATTCGTCTGCCAATAAAGCTTCAAATTTGAGACCGACGCACCAATCTGGGCTCCATAATGTCGGGATGCTTTTCGCTTTTCTTAACTTGAGCATTTTTATTACAGCTGATTCATTCTGTTTCGCTTATTCGAGTAAATGAATGAAACAATATTGCTCACGTACCTGTTTTCATTCGTCTTGCAGCTCCGGCTTTCGGATTCCTCTCCAAGTTCTTCCCCATCCGAAGCATCATCCTCTTGTCTTCGACCATTTCTTCCTTATCCGTGGCCCTCTGCTACTTCGTCAGCGACGTTTTCTACATATCTCTGCTCTTCGGAGTTATCCACGGTGAGTGACGCGTTTTATAAAAAATTATTTCCAAACTTGAAGGTTTCTCCCGCTCCTGCACCAGAGAAAGATGAAAAATCCCCCGACCTTCAGGTTGAAGGAAGAGCGAAGAGGAAAGGGGTTTTAGTTTTGAGGAGAAAACTTTAGACATTCCTTTCAAATTAAAAATAGAGCTTGCAAAGAACTTCGTACTGAGCGGTACTTCAGAACTTCGCCACGGAAACTTTGGCACGCGTGTATATCGACGTCCACATTTCGTTTATGCAAAATGTACACCCCGGTGCGAAAAAAAAAAAAAAACCAGGCCGCTATTTTGAAGGGATCAGAGAGTTTGCGTAGAGTTCAGCGTGTCAGGTAGTCACGAAACGGCATCGGGAGAGGGTCAATATTCCGTTGTAAAGTAACCCTCGATGTGAGTACTTCTAGTCTGATTTTAGTTTTGTCACCTCTCTCCTGTCGTGACGACACAGGATGCCCCCTCCTTCAGATGGGCACTCCTGTCTCGTGGCATACTGTTTACATTTACTTTATTTTCTTCTTAAACGCGAGATCGGCAGCTACAAAAAGAGAAGGAGAAAAAGAATAGGAAACGAAAAATTAATTTTGGGGGGAACTAGCTATCCACTCCATCATAGTCTCCCTCAGCTATATGGGTTTCTAGGTCAAAAACCGCTAAGGTTCACATACAATATTGGCGGAGACAGGTGGAAAGTGTACACAGAAGCAATTAAGCCGAATCGTTTGCAACATATTGCGAATGTAAATGTGGCATGATAAAAAAGTTAAATTATGCAAAATTATGAAAGCGGCGCATTAATCGAAAAGAAAATAAAACTTTATACTGTGTAAACACACTCACGGACAATTGGACGCGCATCAACATTGAAATGTGAGCAGAATAAATGGCGGCTTCAGCACATAACCCAACAGAAAATTTATACGTGTGCAGCAATATTTCGCTTAAATATTGCAAACACGTACCTGCGCAGTTTACTGGAAGTATTTTTCATCTCCCTACCTAAGCAGTAAATCAATAACAGAAATTTATTTACCCTCAATTATTACATTATCGAGTCCAGTGGCTGTAATTTATTACCTTCGTCTAAACTAAATTGCACTTGTAGTTTCTTGTTAGCCGTAGTAATTGCAAAAATTTAATTGTAATTACCGCTACTTTTTCTAATTCTTGTAACGCTGAAGGTTCGTTTTATAAGGTCACTTAAAAACAAAGAATGCACTGAGTGCCTGTCTTGAAAGAGCCGAGACTACACCAGACCCGCCAACCACAGGCGCGCAAAGGGGCAACTGTCAAAGCAATAGCACCCGCAGTTGAGCGCACAGGATGCCCCGTCTAAAGCAGGAGTATCTTCCTCTGCCAAGAGGGAGAAAAAATAACATGTATTATATTCTGTTTACTAAATATCATGCCACCACTCGTGTTTGCCATTTTCAGAATAATTTGAAGTTTGATATTTGATATTTTAATATTTCTACTATCACCAGTATTTTTTATTCATTTATTTCGCCCTTAGGGTCTCGGTTTAGGCATTACCTAAGGGGGGCAAGGGGGCGCAATGTATCGAACAATACAACAGTGGCACCAAACGTTAACAAAAAAATAAGAATTAACAAAATTTTAAAAAGGAAGTTCACAAACAACCGTGCTGTGTTACCAAATAATACAATTTACACGTATCATACTCAAACTTTTTTTCTCATATTGTGACATATTGTGATACATTTTGACATACGTAGGTTAATGTGGCAAATGTGACGCTGTAAATGAATGCACGAAAGTCAGACATTGAGTGAACAAACGCATCTCTCTACAGACATATGCTAATACTGCAGATTGGGCGAGTTGGTAAGGAATAAAAACGAACCAGCGCAGAGGTAGACAGTTACTCAAAATCCAAACACACAGAAAAATACACTCACACAGCGCTGTGTGAGTGTATTTTTTTGTGTGTGTTTGCATTTTGAGTAACTGTTTACCTGTGCGCTGGTTCGTAATTAGACATATGCTGCCACATGGGCATTAATAAAATATGGTAGTTCTCAAAGAAAAGTGATTTTGCATTTATACCATGCCATATAAGGGTACTTTAAATTACATTAAGTAAATAAATGAATAAATAAAAGATAATTTCCAGTACTTTCCTAAAATAAGGCATATTTCTAATGAATTCCTTGTCGTGACTTGGTCGTTCTAATCGTAATTAACCACTTTTAGACCAAAGTACGTGTATTTGAAACTAAATCACATTTTCATGTATTGTTAGGAAAGAACACACATGGACGGATGTTCATTACTTAGAAATTATGAATAGCATACGCCAGTTTTAAGAAATTTAATAGGAGTATAAAATATTTATAATTTTGTTTCGTTTTGTTTAAGGGCTGTAATTGGTATCAAGAGATGAGCGGTAATGCCTTAGCACCCGCCTGAAGTTGTCGTCATTCGCAAGCAAATTTGCAAGATTCCTACCGGCACGACGATCAAGCGTTTACTTCGTAAAAATTGAGATGAAGTTAAGTTTTGTTTCACGCTAACAAACATCCAAGCAAACTTACACGGGCGTTGTCTCGTAGTTTGTTGAAATGCTGGCGACATGCTACCACAGTAATAATAGCAACTCCGGCTGCGCAATTGTCAGTTCTTACACCCCTAAGGTCAGTGGTGTTGTTGCGTAAACTAGCGTAACGAACCAATTACGTAACATCAACGTATCAATGAATGTTTGGAGAAGATTATAATATCAGTGATCATTTTTGTGGTTCCGCACGTAACCCACTCAGTACTGTCGATGCTACAACATAACTGCACGCACGTTTTCTTCAGGGAGCCTTTCAAACGATGCGCAATGAGGCGCGGGACCAATTCTAGTTCTTCGAAATCGCTTAAAAATAGTTTCCAGAAATTCTTCGATCGCGCTTGCGAGTATCGACAGCTTGCCGTAGTGCTAGGAAGGCTCAACAATATGTGGATAAGGTAACGTGGGAAATCGCCGGTATCGTGAGCCGTGTGCTTTCGCTTCCACAGCTCGAAAATAATCTGTACGGTGCTGCAGAGTGCGACAGCCACCGCAATCACTCCCGTTATCGAACATTGTTTGCCTTAGCCGAACAACAGCAGTTAGTCAAACGTAAACAGAGCCCCCGTGTACACTGACGGAGTACAAGAATGACCCCAGATAAAATGCTCGTGTTCTTTTCAGCGCGTCGTGCATCTGGCAGCAGTTGTTGCGTCTCAGAAAGCCCAAGAGGGGCACGCATCGCTCTCTCTCTCTCTCTCTCTCTCCCTCTTGCTGTCAGCCCAAACGGTGCCGTGAAAAAAAAGTTGTCTGTTGCTGTTATTGCAGTTCAATGATAAAATATCTTCCCGGGTTAGTGCACGGGCTATTTTCATAAGGCTGTCGCTCTTGTTCGAGGAGATGTCAGAATGCCACAAATATTCAAGTGGTCTCAGTCTCTAAACTAATCGTTGCTGGTTTTAGAAGGTTTACCACCTCAATCCCTTCCTGCTTACACTTGCTTGAGTTACTTGTTATGGAACGCATCTACCACAGTAAACCCTAATTGAATTTATTTCATCGCTTTTACGTTTACGGACGAGAGGACCGTCTCTAGTCTAACTTTTTTGTGTTTCAGATGACTCCTTCGAAAACGTACCGTCCTTCCCGGCTATTATACGCCATTAGAAATAAGGTTTTGTAGAAATTTTATTAATATTTTTTGTATATAATTTTAATAACAACGTTATAGGTACCAGGCTTTGTTGTCATCTTCTCTACCCTTTATCTATCAACTCTTTTTGAAGATATTATCAAAGATAATACAATCAGCCCATCACTGACATGAAAAACAAATTAACTACAACCGAGTTGAAATGTGTACCCGATGTACGCTATTGTCCGCTCCAACCCTTTGCACCTGCTTTCTTTGTTTTTTCGCATTTTGACCGCAAGGTTCTGTCAGTTTTCGTTGTACACTTCGAGAGGCGGCACCTTCTTCTTTCTCTCCTTCACACTGTTTTTCCCCCACTGGGTGGCGTCACTACCTGTAAAATTTCGAGTACGTTGGAACAAACCAACGCTTGTTTACGCAGCACACTATATACTACACACAAAATTGGTGGAGATTACAAGTGTCCCTAGAAATCCACACCAACGAGGCTGCAATCTATTTTTTGTGAAGTTTTGTCATTCCATGTCTTTATATATAGGACATATTCCTTCAGCCGCCTGGTTTCCGGTTTTAACTAGAGTACTGACAGTGCACTCAGAGCAAGAAATTAAATAATAATGCATATATTAAAAAGATGGCTCTGTTTACCTCTCGGTGAGAACGTGGACCCTCAACGAGTTTCAGCGGTGTCCGTGTCTTTACTATTCATTTTAAACATGCTTTATGTTGGGGCATCTGTACATATATTTCAGATACAGGTTTATTTAAATTTAAAAAAAAACTAAAATGTATACATTCGCATTTTGTTTCGTTTTGTTTCCAGGTGCAGCCACCTGTGGAGCCGTACTAATGACCCAGGTCTGCGTGAATCAGCACTTCATCCGCCGGCGCGGTACGGCAGCCGGCGTCGTGTCTGCCATCTCGGGCCTCAACAGCCTCATCTTCCCTCCACTCTGCGAGTTCTGGATCGCAAACTACGACCTACACTGGACGTTTCTGCTGCTCGGAGCTTGCATCCTGAATTCGATGGCCTTTGGGTTCCTGGTACGCTCGCCGAGTTGGCTCATCGTAAATCCGGTGGACTACTCTAAGCGTCGCAAGAGTATCTTCACGCGCGCTAACGTAGCTAACAAGGGCCTCGCCAGCTGGATCACCCACTTTACCGAGGACAACAGTGACTCCTCAGACGAGGAAGGGCATCTTGAGGCATCCAGGCACTTGTCCAGTTCCGTGAGATACTTTTTCAGCGAGGGTGGAGGTATCACCACGTCCGAAAGCGAGACCCACATGGAGATGATGCCCGTCATCCATCGCACGAGTCTAGCGCCGGTCAAGTTGCGTCCCGGCGTTTCGGAAGAAGTTCTCTCTCGTAAAGGAGACTCGAACCAAGGCAGCGTCATCGAATGCCAGCGGGAAGATGTTATCTACAAGGATGACAGAGATTACTCTCCTGAAAGACTCGGTCAGGTTCGTCAAGCCCACCAGCTGCTCATTCGTACTCCCGCGCCCCCTGTTATTGACAACAGGCTCACTGTGGTTCCTATGATGTCCATCCCCACCGGGTACACGCTTTGTAAACCCCTCGAGCGAGTTGACTCAAGTATAGGGCAGCCGTACTCGAAGCACTTTCAAGTGAAGAACACATCCGGAGAGAACCAAGACTCTGACACAGACGACAACATCAACAAGAAACAAAAGTTCTGGAAAGCCGTGAGGACGTTTCTCACCATTTCTTTCTGGCATCTGACCCTGTCTCAGTTCATGGTTCAGTTTGGGCTGGGAGTGTTCCTTATCACCATTGTGGACTTTGCTAATGATTGCGGAATTGGAGCGCACGATGCCGTGTACTTTATGACGTCTTTCTGCGTCGGTGACATGTTGTCTCGTGTGATCACTGGACTCATAGCTGACAGGGGATCGATTCATCTGGAGTTCCTTGTGGCTCTAGCTTATGTGGTCCAGGGAATATCGTACGAGTGCATGTGCTACATGAAGAGCTACTTTAATCTGCTTATCCTTACTCTGGGCATTGGAGTGAGCCATGGTACCAGGATCTTTCTGCTGCCAATATTTCTCACGAGAAGTTTTGGATTGCGAGGACTCTCAGTGAACCTCAGCGTGTCCACTTGCATCTGTGGCGTATTGACGCTGATACGGCCCTTCGTAATCGGTAAGTATAAGCCCTTTTTTAACTAAGCTCTTGCCAATTACTGAATTATTTGTCTACTCTTGGTCAACGTGTGCTAGCAGCTCCAGTTCTTAGCGTTTTTTTTTGTTTTTTTTTTAAGACTTCCGCTGTAGACTTTGACGCTCATTTTGAATTGTACAAAATGATTTATATTGCAAATCGTTACGCAGATTTTGGGTAAATTTATCTGAATCAGTCAATATAAGTGACGTAAATATTATTAAACGAGCATGGTTTATTACGCCACATTTTCAATAGCGTAAGTACGACATTAGTAATAGAAACACGACTGTAATAATTTTACATTTCTATTTGGAGACAAATTTTTGCTAGGAGGTAACAGAAGGCATACGTTTGATAAAGGACAGCAAATAAAACAAGGAAAACGTGCGATTCAAATGCGCCTTGACCGCAACAGAAACTGCGGCTGTTTCCAATTTTGCATTTTGCTTAAATTTTTGTGTGTAAGAATTATAGGTATTTTATATAGTACTGGCACCTCCCTTGTCACTAATACGATAAGACACGTACATCCGTTTTAAGCGTACCTGCATGTCTGTCATCAAACAAGATTAATGGCTCCACTTTAAAAAAAAAAAAAATTGCGTAGTAAGCGTCCATGCTTCTCCAACGGCTTATTTAAGATTGCACTGAACGAAGGACTGCACAGGAATATCTACTATCACACCAAAGTATTAACAAAATAATTAAAGCAAGCACCAAAACAGTTTAATTGACGTTGCAGTTAATTGTTTCCGTGACTCTAACTGGTGTACGCATCGCATATTAAAATCAAGTATCTGACCAATTGACGGAGCTTATGCTACACAAATACCTCGGTGCACAAATATTAACAGATGCATACGGTAGTTGTTCTATCCAAGAGTGCTGTCGCTTGATTACATTATGTTGTGCATATGATTTTCAAATGTGTGCGTTCTGCATCCCAGGATCGGTGTTTCGAGTGTTAAATTCGGTGATTTTACTTTCAGGTTACTTCAGGGACCACCAAGGGGCATACAGAGGCCTCTACCACCTAATATGCATTGCCAACATGACTTTAGCAGTCACGTGGTTTATCAAGATGCTGCTTATTCGGAAGAAGGACAGAGTTCAGCTTCAAGGAATTTAGTTGTCTAAGCACTCAAGATTAAGTCGAGGTCCGTAAACGTTCACGGTCCCTCGCTCGTTTCACCGCACATCACTGGACCGTTCGCGAGTGATGTTTGGAGGACAAATATCACAGGTGTCTGAATCTAGTCCCCAAAATAACGATGCGCAAAGCAGTAACAGACACAGCTGACTTCCACATTTATTTTGCGATGTGAAATTCAGCTCTCGATACCTGAAATATGCAACAGCTGCGGACATGTAGGTAGCTCAGTGTCCAATATCGGTTTAATTTATGAATAGGCTGTGATCACGTATAGGAGAAATGTACAACGTAAAAGGAAAAAAATTGCGGTGGCTTAGCTCGGCTATGCCAGTATATACGTAGCGTGAGCTTGTGCGCACAAAATGAGAGGCGCTATCAAGCGGCTCCGGTGCAGCGTCAGACATTGGCTACTCCGCAACGGAGGCGCACAGCTGGGCACGCGGCGGCGCCAGTGCGTCTGCCGCGGCTATGACGTCACTCCTCTGGAATGCGCAGACCGGCGAGGCGCGCGCGGTGGCGGCGGAGCGCGCGGCGGCGGCGGAGCGCGCGGCGGCGGCGGCTCCGGCGCGCCACCTGTGCGCAGTGTGATGTCGGTGCTTCTCGCGCTTGCGCAGCAGGGCTCTTTGAAAGCCACGTGAAACTGCTCAACCTCGGCCAGTGTAGCTCACGCCACAAAAACCTCTACATTTGTGAAATGCTTTTTTTGCTCCTTAACTTTAATTTTTATTTTATAGGACAATTATGTAATTATTAAATTACTAGCCAGTACATTGTCGCAGAATACTGGAAGAATAGGGAAGAATATATTCGCCTTCTCAAGTTACTTCATGGCTAAGATGAGCACACATGTGTACATCTCTGTGCTCGTTGCTTTACTCGAACTAGATCGCCGAAACGGTTTCTGAGTGCGCGTATATTTTTGAACACATTTCGCTTTTTATTTGGCAGTTAGTTTGCGGAGACCAGCGTAGAATAGATATCGTCACAAAAGTTTTTTTTTTTTTCAAACATGCACGACATTTGTGTAGATCTGTGTGCAAAACTCCTAAAATTTATTTGAGTAACACATTTTTAACACTTAAACTTATTTACATGCTGCAGAGTTCGTAATAATAGTGGTACAAATACAATACATACCAAAGAAGCAAGTTAGCTTTATACCAAACAGTGACGTTTCTCGATTTCGGCATCGGAGGAAGATGCTTATGTTTTATTTTAATATGTTATGGTAATTATTTCGACCATGGTCACTGTATAGTGAGCCGACCATTTTAAATATGGTATATCCGAAATCGGCGGCTCAGATCCAAAGAGGTCAGAGAATGCAGAGATACTTTTTACACATCTCTTGCTCTAGGGTAAGTTATTTATTAGATAAGTCCCGAGGCTTGTTCTTGTATCTACTTAGTATGTAGATTCGCACTGCACCTGGATAGAGAACGTCAAGAGTTAGAGTGAAGTCTTCTAAACACCATGTCGACATTCATTCGACTCAAATTTATGGGACTGTGATTTACGTGCTTTTCTAGCGCCCCATATAAGCGCATTGCAAAAATAACGTTTCATAACTTATTTCATGTTTTTCTAAACTTGTAAGCTTGCAGTGTTGTCTCTTTTCTGGAATAAAGCTTTATTTTAAACAAAGCGTGATATTATACTGCTTCCCTAGGTCAAAAATGCTTCGACACTGAGGGAACTGATTTCACCTAAACAGTTAGGCGTGCCATATTTCTGTAAAATTGCAAATAAAGTTGTGAGAAAACGTATAGCTACATAAGATTACATTTTTCAGGTAAACTCCATGAACAGCACCACTAGAAGGCCTACGACAAATGGAGGTGTTTTTTGTGTTTAGGGTCGGCAGTCTCTTGCCTTTCTCTTCGCAAAAATCTTCCAAATGCCATCAGACGTAATGAAAAGTGCCTTGAAAAGGAACGATCATATAAAAAAGAAATTGCCTCAGAACGATTTGCATTCATCACGCGTAGTAATGCAACTTACCTTTTGCATACGAACGCGTGCCGCGAAGCAGCGGCCTTGCGGCGTGTTCCCTACGTTATTGTGACCTACTGGCGCCCCTACGTCACCGTGACGTAGGCGCCACACGGCGCCGCATCGCTCGGATCTGGGGCTCTAGAGGCGACACTTCGCGAAAAACAATAATTGTCTCTAGAGAAGGGGAACAAGCGGGACAAAGGACAAACACACATCTCAAACACTGCTAGGTGACTGGTGCGCGGCCGAAAAAAATCCGCCTGGTCCTGGTATCAAACCGGGGACCTCTCCGTTTCCAGTGGAGCGCTCTACCAAATGAGTTAATCAGGAGTTAGACGTCAGTAGAGCAAACGGGTTTTATCAGCTGCCAAACATTGGGGATTTGTGTTTGTCCTTTGTCCCCTTTGTTTCCCTTCTTGAGGGATTATCATTTTCATTCTTGTCCACCTCGCTTGCACCTTTAGGTTATATGCATTATAATCATGGCGAAAAGGTCGGCGGGCGGCCGGCTCCGCACTTGACCTTGGTGGCGTCCAATCACGGCGGGCGAATTCCATGCCGACTTTCGCCAAGTGTCCAGATTAGAGCCCCAGGTCGGTCCAGAAAACGTCGCGCGGTGAGCCTCGCCACGAGACAGCGCCTTTTCTGCACATAGGACGCGAGGCAGTCGCGTGATAGCAGAGGTCACGTGACTCCCTACGTTGCCCTCTTCCTAGTTTTTGTTCTTATTTGAATTGTGGTCATCCTTTCAAAGCTACCTAGAGGGAAATGATGGGGAGGCTCCCGCGGTCATCTGTGTACACGTCATCGCCATTCGGCCTACGTTGTACAGGGTGCCCCCCCCCCCCCCCCAGAAAAATTTATTACGTGTTTTTTTTCCAGCGCAAAAAGAAACTGCATCGCAGAACGCTTATTCTCCACCTAAATGTAGTGCTAGAAGGTCCGTACCAGAGGCCAGATTCGCAAAACGATATTACGCCAAAAATCTGCGTAAGACAGAACGTAAGAACAAATTCATATTCACAAAACAAAATTATCGCAAGTTTTGCGCAGATTACGACGGAATCCTACGACAGCTCCGAAGCTGTCTTACTCACTTTTTACGATCAAATCAGCATGGTCGACAGCGTTGCTCAGTTTCTTGGTCGCGACGACCAACGGACGTTTATTTTTCCACGTGGTCTTCTCGCACGTCCCGACTTCAAGCAGCGATAAAAAAGTAAAAAGTACTTGAAACAGACCACGACGGTTAAGAACGCTGGATCCAAAAACACCCGGGAAAAGCTTCAACGGCCACGATTCCACCGACTCCGACCAAGCGAGCTCGGCAGAATATAGGCCTAGCAGGCACTCCGACTCGGCGCAGCGTTGCTCCTTCGTTCCTTGGCCAAGACTGTCTGCCCACGACCGGCTGGCGTGCTGAATGGAATATGCCCGCGCGACCCTTGTGGACTCTTCCCGTATTATAGTTTGATCGCTGACCTCAATTTTAGATTAAGTGGTCAATCTCTTCCCCTTGTCATGTCCTTGTTTTCCGAGGCAGCGGTGACGAACGCTGTCATCGAAAAGGGACTCTGATCGATTCTATCTCCTTGTTTTGTGTGATATAGAGCTCAAATAAACGCCGAATCGATTACCTTCACAACACATACACTTTGTTATCAGTATGCCATTTTTATTCTGACACAACTGCATATCACTGTCGAGCTATAACAGTTCGTGGGAGCTACGCAATGCCGGTCCAACCTTTCTTTGCCGAATGTCACGTCAGTATCGAGTTGCAATCGTAAAGGGTCGGTCCCGAAGGGCTTACCTGTTCGCGGTCCAACAGCGCGAATCCAGCACTTCGATCAAACGCGCGCGTCCGCTCCGAGTGTGAACAGGTATTTACGTGGCTCTTGCTGACACTCTCGTAGTTCAAACGTATCTTCTTTAACGTCGGGTCGCTCCTGCATCTCCCAGGCCGCGAAAAACGCCACGGCGGATTTGTTTCCATTACGTCACTTTGCAAACGACTGGCACGGGCAGTCATTTACCAACTATGACAGTTGTGTTGACTTCGTAGCGACCTGTTCGCAGCAGCCAACGAAGGGGGTTACGCTTCCCGGCCTCGGCATTGACCCCGTAAGTGATGACGTCACAACATGGCGTCTGGGTCCAAACAAACCGTTGCTAGGGGCGTTGCTATGAACTAATGCATGGAGACTCCGCATGAGGCTAGATTTTTGCTTACAAGTAAGTAAATAATTTTTTGCAAGCAACCTAACTTCTTGATATCTAATTATGAAGATGTTCTTGTCGTCTCAGTGTCGTATCGCAACGATGAAAGCCATTTCTGAAGTCTTACACTCCGCTTTGCTTTGGTAGCAGACGACACGATAGATTTGCTGGCCTCTGTTGCAGCGGGCGTCTTCATTGAATTGCCTCAGTAAACGAGCGACAAAAACAAGTGCATCACCATGGCCGTAGAGGCCTCCGCAATGTGATTTTGTTTTTTTCTGTGAACAACCCAGCTTAGCTACGAGGGGTCAAAATGCAGTAAAATCAAACCACGTCATGCAGATCAGTTACGACGACGACCTGAAGTGCATTACCGGCGTAGTGCAGGTAAGCATTAGAAACAAATCGTACGCCGTCGAGGTAAGTCGTTTGTTATTATTATTGTGGTTGTGAGGTTATTAAAGAATTGCATGTCTACCGCAATTTCGCAGTATTTTGCTTTTTTTTTCCCCTTGGTATACATCAAATTCCGTGGATGGGTTCTTTTGGTGAAGATCTTCATCGAACCCGCGATGCGAGTGCAATCTGTAATAAACACACCTTATGGTTTTTATCCAGTTCTTTCGCTCTTTGGGGTCTTGTGGAAATCTGAAGAAACTGCAAGAATCTTTCTCCACGCGATGGTTACAACCAACTATACGAAGCACCCTCGCATAGCGCGAGTCCACAAACAAAATTTGGGATCTCAACCGTTCGCCTGAGGTGCTTCTCTCACGGGTGCAATGCGATCTTTTAGCAGACGATCATCTCGATCGACGCCCGGACTTTCGATAAACCATATTTTGCATCGCACCCCACTATGAATTCTTATAAGTGTCTGAAACTCATTATATTTCAAACAAATGCGATGTCAGAATATCGTCTTCATTCACACGATTCAAACGACGGCCCCGGCTTGGCCGGCCGGCGTGCGGCAGGACGGCATACTTCTTGCATTCGTCGTCTGCTGCAGGCATCTTGAGGACCGGAAGTTGCAGTCGTAAATATTTCAGAAACGAGCGATTACCGGCACACTTCTGTCGAAACAAATATGACATTCAAGCTTTCTATATCTGTGATTTTTAGAAGTTTAAAACCTACTCCTGATTTTTGAACGGTCGGGTTTTCTTAGCGAAACCGAGCCACAGGTATTCGTCCATAACAACGACTCTAGCAACGGTTTGTTTGGACCCATGACGTCACACTTACGGAATCAATTCGGGCGCGTTGAAATCGTGTTAGCGTCGACATATCACTGCACAGAAACGAACCCCAGACAAGCGGTGACGGAAAGGCCGCCTGTGTTTGTTGGGCTGTTTGTTTGGTAGGCTGCCTGTTTGTTATTAAAAATCCACGTGCTCCGAACCATGCCGAGCTCTCCGCTTGGTTGTTCGTAATGCCGAAGACGCCGTCGCCATAGCAACCCGGTAAGTTCTAGTTTTTCCGTACGAGAACGTCGCTTTCCTCCTCTCACTTAAAAACGCGTTCGTGAATACCGATTTGTCCTCTTCTTACGATGTTCTTAATTTACGAAGTTCTTAGCTAAGTTGTCATAAACTAAGAAGCTCTTCGTGAATCTAGCCTCAGATGCCAAACTAAATGATTTCTGAAATTTTCAATGGGAAAATGGCGGCCGAACGAGCTCTCGTATATATGGAGCTTTATGGCGCCAGTTACCGGAATGGGGCGAAAATGGGCCCAATGTTTCCATTTAAAATTTCAGAAAACAGCATAAATTTGTAATAAGAATGCAGTTAGTGTTGAAACTTTGGCATCTATGGTTACAAGTCAAGAAGGTAGCGGCAAATGCCCCTCAAATGGAATCATATATCCCTCCGCCACCTCCGCATCCAATAGCGTCCCATCGTTTCCGTGACGTTGCGGCCAACGCGCGTGGAGGGTCGTGCCTTTCTGTACATATTTGCTTTATCTCTCGACTTTGACTTAGCATTTGGAAGCCACGAGAGGGAGATTAAGTCTTTCCCCTTCCGATGGAAACAAAGACGACTTTCGGGGATTAGCTTCCCCCTCCGATTGATACAAAGGCTGCTTTCAGGGGCTCGGTTCCTTCTCCGATGAATACAAAGGTTACTTTCTTAAAAAGGTGGGGGTCGGAGATAAGTTGGCACCCCTCTGTGGCCATTATCTATCCATTGAAGCGGAACAAGGAGCGTTTCCAGTGAACTCTTCTTTCGATTGCGGAGGGATTTGAAACCGGCGCACCACGCTTGTGGGAGGAGCTTCTCCTACCTTCTTAACTTGTAACCGACTATAGTTCAGACCTGTAGAATGAGCATTCGGCGACGTGTAGTTTATGTTTCGGGTCGAAAAAACCTTGTACATTTATTGGGGGGGGGGGGGGGCACCCTGTGGGGGGGGGGGGGGGGGGGCACCCTGTATGATAGATCCTGCTTAGCTGAATGAGCCGGCCTGCTTCGGCGTGTCTCGGCGTGTCCGAAACACGCTCTCCAGACACGATTAATTTTGCCTTCCCTTTTTTCTTTTTTTTTTCTGTTTGCGTTGTCTGAAACGTTCAACGACTTGTGAGTATTTGGTTGTTGTATTTGACGACGTACTGCTTTTTCCTTCACGCCTGACAAATTCTTTCTGCCTCGGTGTTTGTGGTAACTACAAAAAGGGGCCCATAGTGCACGTGCTCGGTTTTCCTAAAAACTAAAGCGCTGTGCAATCCTTGGATAGTCTTCATTTCTCGAGAAGTCCTCGTTGCCTCCCTCCCAGTGGATGAAGGTAAATAATCCCCATTTTCGATTGTTTTTCTTGTACTCGTAGTAATATTAGAGAATTCTATATTAGATCGTTCTGATACCTTCCATCACGATAGCAGATAACAAGGAGTTTTAGGAGGTCGTCCCAATATCTCAGATACCGATACTCGATACACCGGCGCCTTTTAGCATACATTATATCGTTATCAGAACGGTTACCGGTGATATCTGAACGATCTATCAAAACTCTCTAACGATGCGATGCATGCGCAAAAATGTCATCCGGAGTATCGGGTATTGTTATTGGAGATAATGGAACGATCTGCTGAAACTCCCTATTGCACGGTATGAACAGGAGAGCGATACAAGGATTGGGTATATAGTCGATAATTGTGACGCGTAGTATTCAATGGCGAGTGGCGATTATTTATACCAAGCGCCTTTGTGTTTTGTAGGCGCACGGATGAGAAGTGGGAGGGAATGCAAAAACAAGGTCACAAGCCGAGCCTCAGCTACAATATAGTAGTAAGCGAAACACTTTCAAAACATAAGACAACGTCCTTGGTCTCGCCTATGTGGCCGGATATGCGGTATACGTGACGGTGAATACGCCAAAGTGCAAGAAGTACAAAAATGCCCGCACAACGGACCGAATATTAACAGCATCTCCTGGCCACGACTACTACCACCTCATCGAAGACATCTTCAAATAAGGCCTCCTAGATCCAGCAACGACTGCAGTTAATGCCGTCGCACACAATTACGTTCTTCCTGAGCAAACTTCGAAGCAGGTGGACATGACGATGAACATACCAACGCCACCTGGTCACGGACCTCACACTGGACTAGCTGGTCGACGGGGTTTTCTCTGACTTCGATATGTTTTAACAAGGACCAGGGTGACCAGATGCGGCCGAGCGAACAAGCAGATAGTCGTCCCCAACCAAGCCCAAAAAAAGCGGCGTGACCTTCGTGAAGAAGCCCAAAACAAGCGGAAGTTCAATAAAGGTACTCATTCTTGAAAATAGTTTATTAATAATAAAATGAGAAAGAGAACTCGCTCAAATACGAAGGCGAATATTCAGCGTGCCATGCCACTATCCAAAGAGCGGATAGTGGCATGGCACGCTGAGTAACATGCCAGCTTGAGCTCCAGTTCTGGTATTCTTCTTGGAGGTGACGACTTGTTGAAGTCTAGGGTAGTCAAACGTGCACTGGAAAGTGGCCGAGAGTTCCTCACGTGTTTTTCTGTTGCCATGTGCTGAACGAGGTCGGCATGATGAGCGCGGATCTCGCACTTGCAGTACTTGTACGCTGCTTTTTTATTGTCTCCGGTGACTGGTCGTAGCCATGTTCAATTGGAATGTTTTTTCACTTTACACGAGCTTACTGGCACTAGTGGGACTCAAGGTTACTCGCACGCAACGCCACTGGCCAAGAAGCTCCTTTGTTGCGGTGTAATTTCAGAGACAAAAGCGATCATTTTCATTCAGTCTCTCCTTTGAAAAATTTGATGACGTATAGTAGGTATTGCAGTACACCCATATAACGATATTTGAATGCTGTTCATAGATTGAACCAGAGTGTTGCGTGGGCACTTGATTTGGGCTCGTAATAATTACTAGCTCGAGAAGCATTCGGGTAGTAGCCCGTGTCCAATCGCTGCAACGACGACAATAGCCGAGCCATAACAATGTCTGAAACTCAGCGCGTGTCCTGTGCTTTGCCAACCCCAGCGCGTGGCTATGATCAACATTGGCGGCATATAATCGGCTCCAGATCACGTGGCCGCTTGTTCTGACTGCGAGTTGGGGAGGTGAACGCCGCTCGTTTTTCTTTAATTTTTTACTGGGACTTCTATTGCGTGGGGTGAAAAACGAACACGTGTTTCATAGGCCATTAACGTCAGAGATCCGTTCTAAGCGGTATTTGCGCAAAGTACAAAAATTATTGCATCGCCCCTTTAAGCTGTTTCTTTTGCCCACTCTTTACAATATATTTTGCCATACATCGACCACTTCAAAGCCATTTTGCGCAAAATACAGTGGCAACTAGACACGACGACCGCAACTGCCGACTGGCAAGATGGGCAAGGTGCCAAAACATGTGTGAATGGATAGTAATAGTTTTGTACTTTGTGACGGACGGTAGCTTGCGCCACCTAACCGCTGCCCCAAACAGTCATGCTGTTTTTCGCGTTTTTGACGACAAACGCGTTATCAGTGAGCACAACGAGCCCTAAAATAACAATATTTGCAGGAAAAGCGCGAATAAGCCCAAAAAACGCGACAAGCGACTGGAAACATCTACCAGCGACTCAGTGAAAAAAGAAGCCCAAATCCGCTTATAATAAGCGGAACTGGTCACCCTGACAAGGACACACGAGAGAAATCATGTTGGAGCATGTGTTGTGGTGTTTGTTGTACAAACGTTCGACTCAAAAATGTTGTTTCCGCAGACTCAACGACAAAGTTGCGAGAGAAAAAAAAATCAAATGAAAGAAACGAAGATTAGCAAGCAAAACAAAATTGATGTGAGTATCCTGGCATACACAGTGAGTTCAGTTCGAGGTTTATAACGCACGAGTCAATAAACACCGCTGTGCCGAAAAACTCGAGTAATTCCTAACCTAAAGCGCTGCTTCGCGGCGCGCTTGGTCTTCGCCTAGGCTGAATAGCGTCACGCGCGGCGCCTCCCGGTCTTCCTCCTCTAGGTGACGTTGGTCCTCCACCCCGGGGTTTCTCTCCTCGTCTCTCGTTGTTTTCTTGCCCGCTCAGTTGTCTGTTTTATATATTTTTTTGTTTTTTCTTAGGCGGGGGGGGGGGGGGGGGGGGCGACAGATGCTTTTCAAAACGAGATCACTCCAGAGAACTTTTTATATACGTCGGTGGATGCACGCGATGTCGGTGGATAGAGACGACGAAGCCATGACTCAGAAGTACGTGCAGAGTCTCAACAAGGTTGGGCTGCTGTTCACTGCACGGTTATAGTATAGTAACAAAATATGTCGAAGGTGCATGAAGAGCCATGAATATGAAGACTTCACTTATAAGCTCGCTGCGAGTCAACACCTCACCGCGATGAAATTCTTCTGTCAGATTTATTTTACAAAAAGCGGCTGTACACTGGGCGGCACTATTAGCGCGAGCACGCCATCGGCGCTTTTTGCCATTTTATACAAACAGACACCGAATACCTATTCAATTTTACGAAAAAAAAAAAACGGGAAAACCGGAGAATGACTTTCTCGCGCTAGCAGTGTCGCGGAGTGTACGCAAAATGTACGTTGACAAATCCTACCCTTGTGTTAAACAAATTATCTTGTTAGACTCGCGACCACACAGGAGCATGATCGTTTACCAGTTGGCCTAAGATATTAGTTTTATTCAGCAGAAAGGCAGCTTTTCACCGCTTCGCTCGCAACCGGGCGCTAGCATACACACATGACACCTTTTGCTTGAGCGCGCTGCTCAGATTGTATAGTTTAAAGAAAAAAAGAACGAAGGAAATCGAGGAAAGAAAAACAAAACGCGAGGAGAAATGCCGCGGCAAGAAAAACAAATGTATAACGCAAATGCAAAAAAAAAAAACAAATGAATAGAGAGTTTACAGCGGTCTACGAAGGTGGTCACGTGATCTCTATCACGTGACTGCCTCGTAGCAGCGCTCTATCTTATAGGTTTCAAAAACTAGAACATATAATTTTGATGAACAATGTTTAGTAAGTTTGAGAAACATACTGGGTGTGAAACGCGCTCTCCTCTCGTCTACGCGGTAAGATCGGTCGAACCCACGATAAGTTTCAGTTGTAAGTCAGCGCCTTGTCCGTGTCTTTTGCATAGTTTTTAATTTGTAATCATGAAATAACAAGCTTCTACGTTAGTCGAACCCACGAATTGTGATCTTGTGTTCAGTATTGCCGTTTTCGCTTGTGGAAATGCGCCAAAAAGAGGATCCTTTTCTTCAGCAGTACACTCTTAAAAAAAAAGGAGTCCAAAGGGAGTCGCTGCTTCCATGACTCCCTTTGACACTTCACGACTCTCTTCGAGAGTCATTGATTCGTGTGACTCTGTTTTGACTCTTCCACTTCTCAACGGGAGTCAGCAGCATTTGGCGCATAGTATTCGTTTTCTAATTTAATTTCCAGGCATTCAATGGCTAATAAATTTTGTGAATAGGTCGTTCCACAATGTAGCCATACACACGTACACACCCAACTAACGCTACCCAATTTTTATTTTTTATTTCTAAAATTGTCACTTACATTTAGCGATTAGTGGGCGAATATAAATACTAAGAGTAAAGCACGAAACGACTAGTGAATATTATAGCATTGCATAGAAAGCACATGTCACAAAAAAAGAAAAAAGTCACAAGATTCGTCTCCACGCAGCCATTGCTCACGTCGTCGTCGTGAATTGCTGCACACTTGCGTGCTATGCAGTAATTACCCTTTCCTTTTGATGGCTACTTATCGGATACATCTAATAACGAAAGAATTGAGATTTTGACAGCACAGGGATTGAGCGAAAAAGCCGCCCCGACGATGTCAAGCGAACGCAGGTCGACGTACGCCGAACGCCTCGCAAGATCAATGCGTGCATTTGTTTGTAAGCTGGAGAACAGCCACTAATACTAGTACTCAAATTTTATAAAACCATTTCGTCGCCGTTCGCTATTTTCAATGAGGCTAACGCGGAAATGACGACCCTCGCTGTCCGAGAAGGCGTTCAGGCGCAAACATGCACCTCTTGCTACGGCGCTGTGACGAAATTGACCAAGGGAACGAGGGTATTATAAAACTGCAGTATTATTCGTCTAAATGGTTGTTCTAGAGGTTGCGAACTAATGCACGTAGTGAGCTGGCACGGCGTTCGGCGTACGTCGACCTGCGTTCACTTCGCCTCTGCTGGGTTTTTACCCGCTCCCCTGACAGCAAAATCGTAATTGTTCCGTTATTCGCTGTGTCTTTGCTATGACGAGAAGAACAGCTAGGGTACTTACAGCATCGCGAACATCATCGCTAGATATTTTGGAGCAATCTACGACGACGTAAGAAATTGCGGTGCGGAGACGATAGCGACGATAGCAGCGAAACGAAAACCGAAAGTTCCCGTTGACAGTCTCCTGCTCCAGAGAGAACCTGAACCACTAGGGCCAGACTATGTTCCAGGCGCTGGGAACTTTTATGGGCAACAAAGGATGGGTATACCGTATGGATTTAAAATAAATTTTTATCATTGATGATTTCATTAATATCCAATGCTTGAAGAAGAGGACACAGCTTTCATCTAAGAACCAGACAAATTGAACGTTTCCAAGTCAGAACGTCAGAACTCGCGTTTCAGAAGCGGTTTCTTTACTCCAGAGTAAATACTCACGCACCGTCCTCGATCGGGAGGTGACGTCGGATCAAATCGAGTAAATACGTCATGTGATCTGATATGCAGCCCAAAAAGGAGCAAAAAAAAGCTGGTGGAACCATCCATAGAGTTATTATTGTAATAACTCTATGGAACCATCTAAAAAAAAAAAGTCAATGTAAAAAAAAAAAAAATCGAAGCGGTTAATATTATTGTTTTTTCGACTGCTTTCTCCATGATCAAAAGATATCGTCTGCTATTTTCCGCCATCACTGCTATATTTTCTTTCTGCCGTAGCCCAAGACAAAATCAATCTGCATAGTATCCAGGCCGCTCCAAGATCGAGTACACGAGTACTGTTTACTCCGTTTACTCGCGATTTCACGGGGTATTTTCCGCGGACGTAGGAGGCATGTTACTCGGGTAAGGTTCGGAACATAGCGCAAGGGTATTATGCTTTACTAATAACCTCATATAGATATGGTAAATCTCGTTTGATGAGAAAAAGTGGTATCCTGCAGAATACCCACGGCCGCCACGGCCCCGACGACTATCAGGAGGGTTGAGTTTTAGCGCCGCCTGGTGAGAGGCGCACGGACTACACCGGGAGCAGGAGCTCGCACATGGAACGCTCGTATGACGTGGTCGTTAGGAGAGAGGGGGTCGTGCTCTCGTCTTTCGTCGGTCGTGCGTCGTTGGCGTGTTCCGGGGAAAGCTTCCGTTTCGAAGTTGTTTTCGTCCTCTCAGATGTGCTTCAGATGGAATAGGAACTCTCCAAGTCACCAGGCATTGGAAGGTATAAAGGTACGTTGAAGCAGTTAGCAAGGCTGTCTATAAGCATGTGCGTTTACTCGTCCTAGTATACTTTCTGTTGGCGCGTGTTCTTTACGCTCTTGTACCCGCCCGCATTTCACTTCTGTTCGGCCTTTGACGACTTTTTGGCGCCATGAGTGCTTATTTTGTTCTATTGCGTAGGTTACGTGAGATTCGCCCTCCTGCAGTATACATCTCTAGGCAGTTGCGTTGCAAAGGCGCCCTTCGTTTGCAGACGGCCGCCGTAAGTAGTGAATTGACGCTGTTATTTTGTTACTCCATTTCTTAAAGGCTGTGTCTACGGCACTCTTGCAGAGCGTTCAAGTGCCGTCCGACGGCACTCCACTCGCGCCTTCAAGTGCCGTCCGAAAGAAAGTCGGACGGCGCGTGTATCACTGGGCACCAGTGAAGTGCCGTCCAGATGGAAGAGAAACTCGCCACTGAAGCGGCTTACAGCGTAGACGAGAGTTCATCCCAATGCTCCACCCTTGATTCATTTCCGGAGTGCCAACATCAAATGTTCGTGTGTTATTTTTAATGTAGTGTTCTTTAAGCCAAATGCACTTGTCCCAGCAATCCTATAGCATTTCTATTGCTTCCTGGAAAAAAAAAAAAAAAAAAAAAAACGTTTGGCGAGCTCTGCAAACAACGCCTCTGCAGGCCTCATTACCTCACCATATACCGATCGAAAATCCCCTCCCATGCAGGTGTTTCTTTGTTTTTGTTTGTTAAGAGTTTGTAGTTAATTGCAGGAAGATACAGTGAATAGGGTGATATCATTTCCAGCTCTTGAAAGTGGCAAGCGTTTTTTAGGAATGGCAACCATTGTAATCCAAGACCTGGGGCCAGGTGCATTGTCGTAATAATGAAGCACTCCCTTTTTTCAACTTTCAAAGGCATTTGTCCTTGTTTGTGGCGAATAATTTAGTAATTGGGTTTACATAGTCATAACCTGGTATTGTGGCTCCACCTCATAAATAATCGCAAGAATAAAAAATACCCTTGGCATCACAAAACAGTTGACAGAAAGGTTGTTATTGTTAGTCTAACTTCGACGAAAAGGAACAATCCTTTCTGCTCAGCCTTCGGGACGGGAACCAACAAGGCTTGCTGTCGTTCCCTCTGTACGGAACTCTACAGGGCCTGCTGTCGTTCGGTCTGGACAGAACTCTAGTACACATGCTATCAGTCCGTTTATACAAAACTCTTGATATATTTTATTTTTTTTTTTTAACTTGGAGTGTTTTGAGTTTTGTTGGTCTCTTTCAACGCTTTGTAACAAGGCGGAGTTAGTAAAGTGGTGTTGCACAGATGTTTACCGCTATGAGACAACCGAGACTAAGATATTTTTTTTCTTTTTTTTTTTTTTAAGTAAGAGCATGTTAATTACCCCACGACTGGTCCAAGGAGAAGTGACAAGTGCTGGAGGCATGCAAGTACCTCGGCAAGCCCGCTTGCTATCGCGCTATTTTGTTTCATATACTGTAAACGACTGAATTTTCGCGAGGACCTAATTTTCGCGAATCGCCTACAATTCGCGAAAAATACGTCCCGCAAATAATTCGGGCAATATGTGAACGCTACGGAAGCTACACTCGATTCGTGAAAATTAGAACCCGCGAATAATTTCAAATTTTCATTTTCGGCCCGATTCGCGAAAATTTGAGCCCGCGAAAATTAAATCGTTTACAGTAGGTAAAAAGAAACCAAAATTTTTGTTCCTTATTTCTTTGAAACTGCACATGTCAAGACCAGCTAAGTCGAAGTTTACATGAAAATAAAATAATTTACAACAAAAATAAACAAAATTGCATGATTTAAAAATAATCAAACAAAGATATAACAAATATGTGTGGTGCACACAGGGACGACGACACTGTGCGCTAGGACCCGGTGACGTCGTGAGACGACTGCGCGTCAACAAGGTCATGGCAGGCCGAAGGATGGAATTGCAGTATGTGTGCGTCCACAGGTCTTCAAAGCCAGGTCTCCAAAGTCAACAGCAGAAGCTTCCGAAGGCGTCCCGAGCATGCACCAGCAACTTCGGGAGGATGCATGGGCACCGCTATCTTGTAAGCACTTTCCAAGATTCAAAGAAAATGAACACAGTTGGCAAAAACTTGAGTCTTAGAGAACCATGCGTGAATGGATAACTTAACAGTTCATGTGTTCTTGGCATTCAAAACACTGTTCATCAGGTTGTCGGCAGGCCTCTTCACGATGTACAATTTGTGCATTACTCTTGTATTTGTTGATTTTTCTGGAAACAGATGCCAGAGGGTACGGGCATAGACAATGGTAATTATATGCGTGCATCGGTACAACTTTTTTTGTTATTTTATTTTAAAGCTTGCACTTTAGTTTTGAAAGAACATTGTGGTACCCATGGCGAAGTTGCAAACATTATATTGATGTGCTCAAAACCAGTCCAAGGTCAGAACTAATGCCAAGGCATCTTAACAAATTAATGTGACCAGAAACAATGTCATTTATTACGTTGTCAAGCTAGGCCTCGCAAATGTTAGCCGAATCGGGTCACTAATGCTCGCCCATGTAGGAGGGTGTCTTTAGCGCCCATGCTTGTTGTTTTTAGACCTTGACCATTATTCATTACTACAAAGGACTTGCATTACGAATGAGCTTTCTAGTTAACGGTGGTGTTCCTGTTAACAAACCACTGTATTAGGTGGGTAGAAAATAGGAGTGAAGAAGTGAACTTGGTCTTTAATGGCAAGTCGGTTCATATGAATCATATTGGTTTCAGGAGAGGCTCAAGTATGCACGACACTGACTGGATACTCCTTTCAGGTCGACGGAGACAAGGGTACCACAAGAGCCAGCGAGGGAAAGGGA
>JABSTQ010000065.1:0-32528 GCA_013358835.2 Ixodes persulcatus | reverse complement strand
CCCGGGCACTGAATATTTCTCCCATCTTTATGCATTCTGAAACTATACCTGCCTCTGATCGGGCCCTGAAAAGGGTCCGCACCGAAGTCCCTAGAAAAGACACGACCCCATCTCTTCCTGCATTCCCCAAATTGTTGGTTATGCACTCCAAAGATGACACTCTACTCCCCAAGATGTCCCCTTTTCTTGTTGCGAAAGTGCTCAAAAGTGCGGTCGGTAAGAACTTTAAAGCTAAAAAGATGTCCACAGGTGACCTACTTGTGGAAATTGAATCCATACAGCAGAGTACAGCACTCCTTTCGTTACTCTGTCTGATCACGAAGTGACCGGTTCACCCCATCGTACACTCAATATGATTCAGGGCGTTATTTTTGAGGATGACCTGATCGATACTTCTGACACTAAAATACTTGAAGGGCTCTCTGACCACGGAGTTGTAGCTGCGAGGCGCATCTCCCAGCGTCGGGGTGGTCAGAGCGAAAAACAAAACACATAGTTGTAACTTTTAATTCCAACACGTTCCCCGACTCTGTTCAGGCTGGCTATCTCCACTGCAGGATTAGGCTCTATGTGCCTAATCCTCGAAGATGTTTCAAATGCCAGATGTTTGGCCATGGCTCCCAGCACTGCCGTGGAAAAGCCACGTTCGCAAAATGTGCCAAATCTGACCACCCCGCAGAGTCCTGCACCAACGACCCACACTGTGCAAACTGCGGTGATCCCCACCCTGCATACTCTCGATCCTGCAGAAGCTGGAAATAAGAAATGAAAGTACTTAATCTTAAAGTGAAAAAAATCTTTGCTACCCAGAGGCACGCCGTCACTTCGGAATTTTGCGCAAGGGCAGCTATTCGCAGGTGGTGCAGCGGGGACCTGCACCACTGATGGTAGCAATGGCGACCCAAAAGTCCTTTCTGGACTATGGGAAGCCACGGCAGTCCCCTACGCCCCAGCTGAAGATTCAGCTTCCGGGGCATGAAATCTCGGCGGGGCGGTCTACGGACCCTCCTTGCCAGACTGCGAACTCTCGCGCTCCGACAGGGCAACAGCCTGTATCTTCGGAGGCTGTTTCCCAAACCCAGGATGGGCCGGTGGCTCCTCTGCGATCTCCTTCCAGGGAGAAGGGTCGACACTCTCGCCCACATTCCCTGGAGAGAGCACCATCGAAGGAGCAGCATGGCTCTCGTGCCGCTCCTGCAGCGCCAAAGAGGCAGGGATGGGTGAACTCGGGCGACGCCCTGCCTAGCACCTCCTCCGCCCCTCTGGCTGGGGTTGGTCGTAAACGGGGAATGGCACCCCCTTCTCCGAGCCAACCCAAACCTCCAGCAAAGGCCTCGCCCAGGAAGGAGAGGCTATGGATGAGGGAACAGAAGTCTCCACTCATGCGTCTGAGCAAGACAACATGGAGTGGCAGACTTCTGAAAATAAACACAAAAACAAACAACCCGTAATCCCTCCAAAGTGATGTGGAACATTATTTCTTTCCCTGCGCGGCAGAGTTGACGCATTTACTTTTACTTGTACCTTAACACGTTTACTGATTTACTTATCTTTTAACTTTGTTTTAGAATAATGGCTAAATTTAGTTTTATGCAGTGGAATTTCCGCGGCCTTTTACGGAATGTTGATCATGTTAACGTTTTTTATCGACGACCTCCGTCCTATAGCTCTATCGTTACAATAGACATACCTTAAAAATCATCTTGGGTCTATTTCACGTCGTCACCAAGTTATTAGAAAAGATCGTTCCACATCAAACTTATCTGGTGGAGTAGCATTGATCGTCCAAAGTGGAGTTGCTTGTTCTCAGATTACTCTTTCTACACCACTTAGGTTGTAGCTGTGCGTCTCCTCTTGGACCGCTTTATCACCATTGTTTCCATCTATATTCCACCAAATGTTCCATTGCATATTCATGATCTCCATGATTTAGTTACTCAGCTCCCTCACCCCTTTTTTCTTTTAGGAGATTTTAATGCCCACCATGCCTTGTGGGGTGGCACACGCCAGTACTCGTGTGGTGGGGTCACTGAACGGTGTACTGTTATCTAGTCTCTGTATTTTGAAAAGGAGAGAGCCTACCTTTTTTAGCGCAGCTCACAACTAATTTACGTCCATTGATCTTTCCATTTCATCTCCATCCTTGGTGTCTTGTTTCACTAGAAGCGTTTTAAATAACACTTTAGGAAGCGACGACTTTCCGGTTGCTCTGGAGAGCGTGAAATATATTATCAGTCTCATGAAACGGACTCCGCGTTGGAAGCTAGAAAAAGCAGACTGGGCTCTTTTTGGCCAAAAATCCAGGCTTGTTTCCTCTATGATCTCTTCTTTATCTCATTACGATGCCAGAGCCTACATCACAGAGCATATATTTCGTGCTGTTCTTTGCTCCATCCCACAAAATTCTTCGAAAATCCCCAAGAAGTGTAAGCCGTGGTGGAATGTGGATTCTTCCACTGCAAAGAATGACCAAGATAAGGCTTGGGGTATCTTTCGTAGATACCCGACATCTGTTAACTTCATTGTATTCAAGAGGTGCAGAGCTTGTGCCCGTTAGACTTAGAAGCAGGCTAAAGGAAAATCTTGGAGAGGTTACTTGTCCTCCATCAGCAGCTAAGTTCCGGCAAAGGAAGTGTGGGACCGACTTCACAAGGTCGAGGGGAAATACAGCTGTTTTACAATCCCCCTTCTTCCTTCCTCCGGAGCCTCATTGTTAGATTAGGCTAATGTGTTGGGCAACTCTTCGCTGCTGTTTCAAAATCTGCACATTACTCTCAAGCATTCCTGAAGCGTAAGGCAATCATGGAAAAGACGAGGCTCTGCTTCACAGGGTGAGCGCCTGCACCTTACAATCAGCCATTTAACATGGTTGAGCTCGAAGTGGCTCTGAACTCCCGCAAGAATTCAGCCCCCGGTCCTGATGGAATTCACTACGACATGATCCGACACGTATCTAGAGAAACACTCAGTGCTCTTCTCACTAACTTCAATGGCCTGTGGAGTGAGGCCTACTTCCCTGTTGAATGGAAGCGGGCTGAAGTTATACCGCTGTTGAAACCTGGCAAGGACCCTTCCCTCCCTGCAAGTTACAGACCAATAGCTTTGTCAAGTTGTCTGGGGAAAACCTAAGAAAGATTAATTAACAGGCGTCTTATTCATTTTCTCGAGCAGCATAATATCCTGGATACCAAACGTTGTGGCTGCCGGCCTGAATGCTTTACAACAGACCAGTTAGCGCGGCTGGAGACCTTTGTGCGCGAGGCATTCGTCAATAGGCAGCATTGTGTATCTCTTTTCTTTGACTTGGACAAGGCCTATGATACCACTTAGAAGTATGGCAACTTGCGCGACCTTTCTATGTATGGATTATGCGCTAGATTGCTTCAGTGCATAAAGAGATTTTTGTGTAAACCCACATTTTGAGTTCGGTTGGGAACAACTTTATCAGTCTGGTTCGTTCAAGAGAATGGTGTTCCTCAGGGTGGAGTCCTAAGCGTCACACTCTTTGCAATTAAAATTGATTATCTTAGTAAAGTCATTCCTCCTTCAGTATCTTACTCGCTATATGTCGATGACATTCAGATATCTGTAGCGTCATGTAATATGTCCAGCTGTGAGCGGCAGCTACAACTGGCCATAAATAAAATGACTACATGGGCTGATGAGAATGGTTTTTAGGTTCTTTCCGGAGAAAACTGTTTGTGTTCCTTTTGTTAAGGCGTGGCCTCTGTTTAGATCCTTCACTCTAAACGGAAACAACATTGCTGTCAAAACGGAGCAAAAATGTTTCAGATTTACTTTCGACCTTAAATTTACCTTTGTTTCGCATCTCAAACAGCTGAAGCAAAAAGCTCTGCAGGCATCGAACAAAGTCAAATTTTTTCGCACAAATCGTGGTGCTCGGATAAGAAATGTCTCCTTCGTCTATATTCTTCTCATTCAATCCCGTCGTGATTATGGCTCAATTGTCTGCGCCTCTGCGAGACCCTCTGCTTTAAAAATGCTCAATCGAGGACATCACCTTGGTCTGCGTTCGACATCTGGTGGTTTTCGCACCTCCCCAGTGCTTAGCTTGTATGTTGACTGTCATGAAATGTCGCTTGAAAAAAGGCAACAGCTGCTTAGTCTCACATATGCTTACAAAAGTTTTTCGGACCCCAGCTCCCCCACTTATGGTTGTATTCAAAACTCTATGTTTACTCGCCTCTTTAACCATAAGCCAACTGTTGTGCGGACTCGGAGAGTCTTCCCTCCTCCCTCAATCTGACTCATAATTTTAACCTCTTGGATAGTTCATACAATAGTGTCTCAAGGATTGTCAAACCAATTTTTATGACTGGTGCTTCACAAAACTCAGGAAGCAAAAAGTCTCACATTTAATTTTACAGGAGGAATTCGTTGCAATGGAGAAAAAATACAAAAATTATAATCATTTTTACACTCATGGGGAAAAGTTGTCAAGGTTTGTTGGTGCGGTTGAATACTCTTCTCGTTTTTCCAAAGTCACTCGTCTAAACACTCTTGGCAGTATTTTTACTGCCGAGCTATACGAAGTCATGATGGCGCTTGACTATATAGTTCACAGTAAAACATAGAAAGCCATCATCTTTGTAGATTCTTAGAGTGTTGTTTGGGCTGTGTGTTTTGTTGTATCAACAATGAATCAGCTGAACCTAACTGTGCGTGTTAAGGTGCAGCAGGGCCTGCAGGATGGGCACGATATTAGGTTTTGCTGGATTCCTAGTCATGTGGGCATTGCTGGCAACGAGGCTGCAGATAAACAGGCCGTCTCTTCGCAAAATCTTCTGGTGTCACAATTACGCATCCCCCACCAAGACTTAAAAATGCCTACAGGAATTGCAGTCTTGCGATCGAAACAGTCTGAGTTGGATTAAGAGGTTAACAATAAACTTCACACCATCAAGCCAGACCTTGGTATTTGGGAAACATCTTACGACAAAAATTGATTTCACGAGGTCCTCCTATGCCGCGTGAGAATCGGCCACACCTACCTTACACATAGCTACCTGCTTACTGGTGGAGAACCTCCATCCTGTGAGCGCTGCGCTGAACCTTTGACTGTTCTTCATATTTTATTTCTTTGTCCTGGTCTTTGACAGCAGCACAAATTCTTCTTTCCGGATCTTTTCAAATATCCCTTTCCATTTCACCCTGACCTTCTACTTTTGAGCGACCACTGATTTCATTCAAACGTCTTTTTGATTTTCTTGAAAATACTGGATTTTGAAACAAATTATAGAACTATTCCCCTATAGTTTAATTCAACTCACCCTTTTTCATTGACCACCTTGTTTTGCGCAGTATGGAAATTGTTACTCTTGTGCCATTAAAACCGTAAACAACAACAAATTCGTGTTCTGAGGGGGTGGTTTATTCTTTCCTCTGACGTGTGGCCAGCGCTACGTTGGCATGACGGGCCGCTGTCTCAATGACAGGTTGAGAGAGCACGCTTACAGTGTCTCCACAACCGCGCCTCGTCATCTGGGCATTCATCGCCGCGACTGTGGTTGCCTACCCGACTTCCAACGATGTGAGGTTGTTAAACGTCATAGCGACCAGCTTTGTCGGGAAATTCTGTAGGCTGTAGAGATAGCGAGGTTGGGTGCAGCAGGTGTAAGCAGTCCTTCAGTGGCCCTTTCAGGCAAAGAGATGAATTTTCTAGTTCCCTGACTTGCTCGTTTTTAGCACGTACTCTTTACGGCTGTGTCCTGGCACATTTTTTTATTGGTGATGTATCACGTTGGCTGAATTCTTTCTTCTCTTTTGTTCGTGACAACGCAAGTATACGTTGCGATTTTACGTTCAATAAACTCAGTTGTAAGTCAGCGCTGCGTCCGTGTCACTTCTTTGTCTGGTCCTCGTCTTTTCGCGCTGTTTTTAATCCCATCATTACAATTAGGCCTTCATACTATGCCTCCGTGGCCATATAACTCACGTGCACAGACTGCGTAAGTGTAGCTTTTACGGCTTTTTTCATCAAGTCTGTAAATCATACAAAACACTCTCTATAGAATGTGTTCTAATACGATATGCCTGCATGGTTCCTTCCCCGCTTGCGTCGTTCGGGAGAGACTCGCGGACATCCAACGTTCCATTGGAACGATGGATGTCAGCGCGTCTCTACATCTACGAGTGGTTACAAACAAGCATGATGTTTGCACACCAATAAGTTCTCGTCCGAGGTCCTCGAGGAGTACTAAGAGCACTGGCGAAAACTAGTGACGGGGTAAATTCTGTAGCAAATATTTATTTCTAGAATAATTTCATGCAGCAAAGCTTAAGTTTGCTCAAAAGAAGACAATTTTAAATTCAATACTGAAAAAAAAGTGTCCCTTGAGCTGTCAGACCAAACTTCCATTCTTGCCACTCAGGAGTTTCCAACTTGTGCGTAGAGCATCAGCACAACCCAGATTTGTGCTGCGAGCGCACCTGCGATATAAAAATTGAATAAACATGAGATGAAAAATGAAAGACGTTTACAATTCTCTGCAATGCAAAATTAGGGCGCAGCTCCGGAAGAGGGGGATTGGAGGGTATTCCCCTCCTCCTCCTGCGCTTCTCCTCTTCTGCTCCCTCCCATGTAGCGGGAAATTTCCCAAACTTCAGCCGGAAAATTTCCCCACTAACTTTAGCGGGTTAAAGTGACACTGACACCCCCAAAATGTATTTTTTGTTTTTATTTTTACCACGCGATTTATTCTGGTGTCAGAAGACTACCCGATCATTATTGTGCTAGAGCGTGACATTTATTTTAATAAAGAAAGAAAAAACGCAACTGCTCAAACGCGAAACTGGACTGGGGAGGAAGAAGAAATAGAGAGAAGGAGCTAGGTGGCGGAAGTCACGAGGCTGTGATACGTTTTTTCCACCAAACAACGCATTTGCAGATTTTTAGGCGCCCCAAAAATGGGTATCATATTTATCTTTCTATTTCTACTATTGTGTGCCTGCCTTAGGTGACCTACGACTTTGATTATATTTGGAGGTTGCGTCAAAACCTTAGAAAATGGCCCGTGACCACAACGAAGAGAGTGAGCGTGACGCAAACCGGCCAGCTCTCGATCGGCTGTTTACGGGCGGAAAGAAACCGAATTTCCAGCCGCAAATTTTGTTCTGGGCTGTTGGGCTCTCATATGTCACGTACAATTAAAAACCTTGGCGAGCATAAATACCCTGTCGGTGTCCCTTTAAGTTTCCCCAATACTATTTGCTGGGAAATTTATGTCACGTGACCTCAACACCAACTCAGTTTTCCTGCTAAATTTTGCGGGAACAATGACGTAACATGACTTCGCGTCACATCACCCATAAACAAATTACGTTTCTCCGCTAGATTTAGTAGATACATTAACATCAAATGTACTCAACTTTAATTCAATTTCCTGCTAAGTATAGCGGGGCAATTGCGCCGACGGCGACGTCGCGAAACGCGAAAACGGGCGTCTAGGAGCTGCGCTCTAAAAAAAGTTAATGCCTCACATAAAATAAAAAGAAAATTAGAGATTAGACAAAGAAGAGGGAATCTAAGATACTGCTTTATTATCATTTCTTTCGTCCGTTCTCTAATATTTTTATTCCAAGAAATGTTTATCTTTTCCAACATAACCAGAGAACCCCTCCCAGTTTGAGCATGAATACAATAAATCAGTGCAGACTAGACCTTATAAACCATAATGCACATAAAAATGAATGTTTGCCACATATCATACATGAGTCGGTGGCTCAGATCTCTAAATACATTTGTAGTGAGGAACGTTCTGGAATAAAACTTCTAAGCTTTGAATTTGATAGTTTAAACATCCATAAGGAACACTGTTTGCCACTGATTGTTTTCTGACATATCATAAATGGCGCAGCACTGTCATCCTTGCATACCTTACAAAAGTTTGCATTTTTTAGCATACTTTGTGCTATTCTGATGGCCAGAGCCCTCTTTAGCAAAATTTCCTCTATAGAGGTTTTTCTTCGTTCTTATCTCGCATGACAGGTTTGGTACATTGAATTATTACTCGTCGTCAACACTTTTATATATTGATGTGTAATAGTGAAAAGCAAGATGTAAAGGCTTGAGTACGGCTCAACAAGCAGAGATGTGTGGAAATGTAGTGTCAAAAACTCAAATGTCAAAATAAAAATTATTAGGTAGATTTCATTTACAATTATGGATATGGTCATGAATACAGTTAGCACATTCAATAGGAAGAATATGTGTTAGACGCACACTCAAAGAAACCTGTTGCATCTATATTCATAGAAATTACTTCGGAGAACCAAGCGCTGCAGTCTCGGGAGAGAGTTTGGTGAATGAGTCTACCGAAAATGAGGGTAGACGGGAAAAGTAGTTTAATCTGCGACAGTGAGCATTACATAAGCAAGTGTCTGGTCATTATTACTGTCACAGTGCAGACTGTTTCTTATAGATTTAAACGAACTGTCAGCTGCGTCATTCGGTGAGTTCCCTTCGTACACTACAGGGTTTGGCTCTCTCGAATGCTTTGCCAGAAAGTTGATGAACTGGAAGTATCTAGCGCAGTTCTAGAAAATCTATTTCCAGAATATCATCTCAGCATCGTGAAGAATATTGAAAGTTGCAAGAGACAAGCTTAGTGCAGAAATTCAATAAAAGAAATACTTAGTTTTGCAAAACGATCTCTCTGTACTAAACATATGAAGTTCCCCTAGGTAGACCTAGTCATAACGTATGATTGTGCCCACTGCATAGCATAAAAATTTAATTTGCGACCTACCATATTTACAGGCTCAACCAACTCGGAATAAGTGGAACACTTGACATTAAACATTGGTCTCATCATGACGGTCTGCAAACATCCACATAATAATTTCGTTGAACCTATGTATTTCAAGAAAATACTTGGTGCAAGCTGTTTAAAACACCGTAAGACTCTTTAACACTTATAGAAAGCCTGTAGTGGGCTTCAACCGAAGCAGTTTTCACTTCATTTTGAAGAGCAATTACACATATGTGAACCTTGAGACTAGGCCTGTACTGAATTGTTTTCGTAAAGGGGCCGTGTAATAATGTTTGGAATTCGGTCAAGTAATTGTGGTAGTTGTTCCCTGTCGCGTGCAAATTGAAGAACTGAAAAAAAAAAATTCCATGCGTGTTAGTTCTTTGGAATAACGAATTCAAAGAGTTCACGTTTTGGGCTCCTCCAAGCCACCCTCAACTCGTACACCGTCTTCCGAGTCACGTGCGCAGTGACGCAAAATGGGGATATGAAAGGGCCGGTGGGGTTTTCTTACAGAGCCTACAGCGCGCGCGGCTTCGGCTTGTGATTCACATGGCGACCTTGAAGGTTGGTTTGAGCAATGTGGAGAAGGGGAGAAGGAAAGAGGGGGGGGGGGAGCAAAGAGCTTGCCTTTTCGTAAGAAAGACTGACATAGTAGCTCAACGAGGTGAGGCTCAAGGGAGGAATAGTTTCACCTCGGGCAAATGGCGCCACTAAAACTGAATATAGTACAACTTTGCCGATGACATGAGGTTTTCGACGTATTCACTCATTTTGAGACGACAATATTTATCAAATATTGCTTTAGATTGAGCCCATAATTGCACATCTTGCCACCCTATTACATTATAGGATTATACGCACTGCGCGTCACGCTTAAGTTTCCGTGGCCGCCTCCAAGGGGCTGCGAATCGCGAAATATTCCCGTTCCTTTTTTGCTATTAAGCAACGGAATCGCGATATTTCAAAAGAATGAGGCGGTTTCGGCGTTCCTTTTGGTAAGATAATCAATGTAAAAATTTAAAACTGCAAATTCTTTGCTAGGTAAAATTGTTGCATCACCCCTTTAAGTTGAACGTGCTAGGCTTTGTTAATATTATTTTTATTAAATAACTTTATTTTACATTTCGATACATAAATGAAGGAAACAAAAAAAAGAAGCTGTGAGAACACCTTGACGGAGCCCCTTGCTCCCTTCCACAGACATATACAAAAGTCAAAACAAAGCAACCGTGAACAACACTAAGAAAACCGGCATTACAAAGTAAAATACAAATATCAAACAGGTCTCATAAATCGATTCATTCGTTTTCGCCCCACATTAATTCAGTTCGTAATTCCTGAATTCCAATAGAAATAACATCAATGTTATTTGTCATTAGGGTGTTCAATATAGTAGGAAGTGTGTATTTGAGTGATTGCATTGACTAGTTGTTATGACACAATGGCACAGTTCAATGTTCCGCCGACCGAGTAGGGTAGGAAGTTCCATGCTCTTTTAGTTCCGCAAGGTTTACTAAACTATCCCCATTTCTTTTATCTTTTAACTTGAAACTGACCGCGACTCTGTACTTATACATTTTGCAAACAGGAAGTATACTATTTTTGCAGAGCTGACATTGTGCGAGTTTCTGTTGTTTTAATATTTCACATCTCCCGACTGCTGGGCACAATAGGTACATAAGATTGATGACACCAACGTAACGCAATGATTGTTTGAAGAATTTGTTTGGGTATAGCATGAACGAAGCCATCTGCGGGAAGTTATTTCTGTGACACCGTCGATCTGAGGGGTTTAAGTTCACATGTTATTCACGTCTGCAGACTCCTTTTTGTGATTGGAACTCCATCTAAGCCAAGATCTGAATGTCTTTAGAATTTTCGGCTTAGTAGTGCTTTTGCTGTTTCACTGCAAAAAAAAATGTGTATTTTTAAACAGCCTAATTGGGACAAGCATATCACTAAACTATTTTTCGAACAAAAACAAAAATTTTAGAGCAATATTTATGGCGCGGGACTGATTTTAGTTTGCTACTATTTCGTCCGTGTTAAATCGCGCGCCACAAAGTTGGTACTATACGGCACGGAGTGACGTATAACACCCACTCCGTACGCCTCAAAGTGCGGGAGCTTCAAATCTGCAGAGGTCGCGACTCCTACTAAATTACGTCCTGTTGCGTAAATAATGCAAAAAAAAAATTGTTTTTTGCGGAAGATTTGTTTTGTGACATGCTTGTCCAAATTAGGCTGTTTAGAAATACACTTTTTTTTTCTTTGCAGCTACCCTTTAGGAATAGGTAAGGATGCCTATTTTGAGCGATATACCTAACACCTGGTGGCAGGAGGACTCCCCTATCGTGGCGTTAATCAAAAGTCTCAGGCAGATAGATACTTCAATGCTTTTGTTGCTGGGATTACCTCCCCGATGGTGCTGGCCAGACCACAGAAGAAGATTGAGTCCAAGCTTGTGGCCACTAAGATCTCCAGATCTTGAGGCGCCCAAGTAGATAAAAATAAAAACAAATCACACTCAAGTACTTGGCAGTGATACATTACAAGGGCTAGCATATTCTTTTACGATCAGCACAAAGATTCTTTTATTTTTATACTTTTTACTTGTACTTATCAGAAATAAACTGCTCCTTTACTGCAACAGCCATAGTCATCCCCGAGGACAAGGCCATGTAGGCCTTGAAATGATGGTACCTAATTAAAGCATATTATTAAAGGGACCATAAAAAAATTCTAAAATCGAATTTCATCCACCGATCGCCGTAAAAGGTGTGAAAAGAAACACAAAAACACAAAAATAGGGAGCCAAAAAAATTATTTGCTATAGAACTTTTAAAAGAAAACTGTACTCTTTTGCACCTTCTTTCCTTCGAAAGCTCTCTGCCTTTTCACTGCGAAGCATCCGCGGAATCGCTGCACGTCAGCCGAATCCACGTCACCTATTGGGTAAGAGCCTACCTCAGCAGCACCGCGATCGTAAACAATAAATAGCCCTCGGACGTTTCCTAAACGTTTTGTTGAATAATATTCAGATCCACATTTTGTGGCGTAATTAGAGATGTGACGAAAATTGCCAAAATTGATAATGCTGAGAGCCAAGTGCCATCTATCGTGTGGTAAATGAAGTAGCTGCTGCGCGTGGGTAATAGGGTGCTTGGTCCGACAGCGTCGCTCAATTACTTGGCCGTGACGATCAAGGAACGTTTATTTTTCTACGTGTTCTTCTTGCGCGTCCCGATTTCAAGCAGCAAGAAAAAAGTGCTTGAAACAGACCACAACGAACAAGAACGCTGGATCCACAAACACCCGAGAAAAGCTAGAACGGCAACGAATTCATCGACCCGCGACCAAGCGAGCTCGGCAGATAGGCCTAGCAGGCACTCCGACTCTGTGCAACGTTGCTTCAACGGTACTTGGCCTAGACCAGGGTGTAAGATAGACAGGTGGGGAAACGAGAGCCAAATGAGCGACCGGATTGTGTCCCTTTCGGGTTTCTCTTTTTTTGTGGCGCCATCTATGTGGAGCACCGCGAACTCTCACTCCAGGTGGGCGACCGGTGGCGACCGGCTAAACCGACGGAGATTTTTTTTCTTCTCGCCGCAGCGCCATCTGTCGCGAATCGGGGGTACCCTCAAGCAGACGAGTACACAATCCGGTCACGGCATTGCTGTAGGCCTCTATGGGCCGTTTCCCCACCTGTCTATCTTACACCCTGGCCTAGACTATCTGCCCACGACCGGCTCGCGTGCTAAATGGAATATGCCGGCGCGACCCTAGTGGACCCTTCCCGTATTTTGATCGCTGACCTCAATTTTAGATTAAGAGGTGTGGCCAATCTCTTCCACTAGTTTTCCGAGGCAGTGTTGACGAACACTGTCGTCGAAAAAGGACTCTCGTCGATTCTATCTTCATGTTTTGTGTGATATAGAGCTCAAATAAACGCCGTATGAATTACCTTCGTAACTCGGTATGTACACTTTGTTATTAGTATGCCATTTGTATTCTGACACGACTGAGGGTCACAGTGGAGCTATAACAGTTCGTGGGAGCTACGTGCAATGCCGGTTCAACCTTCCTTTGCCGAGTGCCGCGTCAGTATCGAGTTGCAATCATAAAAGATCTGCCCCGAAGCGCTTACTTCAGCGCGAATACAGCACTTCCATCAAACGCGCGCGTCCGCTTCGAGTGTGAACAGGTATTTACGTGGCTCTTGCTGACACTGTAATTGTATAAACATATATTTTTTAACGTCGGCTTGCTCAGGACTGCATCTCCGAGGCCGCGAAAAACGCCGCGGCAATTTGTTTCTATCTACGTCGCTTTGCAAACGGCTGACACGGGCGGCCTTTTACCAACAATGACAGTTGGGTTGACTTCTGGAGTCTTCACCGGAAGACTCGCCGCACTTCCCAACAGGCATACCGGCGTATGGGACTAATCCCGTGCTGTCGCTGTAGCGCAACATATCTCATGGAATTTCGCACAGCTACGATGTGTCCATGGCTATCGCGAATGAGGGGCGCCGAATCAGAAAATACGTCCGTGACATCAGCGCCATCAGCGCAGTAGAACCTGCCGGCGCACCCCCAACTCGCCGCCGCTAGCGCTGCCATTCTCCTACAGCGGAGAGAACTTCCGGTTCCGGAAACAGGGTACGTCGTGACCGTCAAAATGACGCCGCAACTTGTTTTGCGGTCAGTTGGAGAGAAAGAAAAAGTCGATATTTCATTAATTTTTTCTGTAGAAGTTAATAAACCGAGACGAAAAGAGATGCTTGTTCGGAATTCAGTGAACGTTGAAGGTTTATTGTAAAAGTTATGTGGCATAAGTAAAAAGGTCATTTCAAGGTCCCTTTAAATGCGTTTGTTTCAACCTCTTTCGCCCCAAACTGAGAGATTTCTTTGGAATATTCACATTCAACTGTAAAGACTACAAAAAGCTACTACTGCAATTGAAAAAATTTCCTTTCCTTATGCTCAACGAGTGCCAACTGGGGATACAACTCCAGTTCATACACTCACCAAACATGAGGGCAGAGTGCACTAGCAGAGGGCAGGTGTCAGCATAGCAAGATCTTAATTGGCGCACCAAGAGGCTAATCGATAAAAATGGATACTACTCTGAGCGAAATCCCCCCAAAACGCCGATCTCGACTTGTCACTAACAGTGACACACAGTATCTATTTTACTGACTAAAAGGTACTCAATCATTATTTTCAGCGACCTAATCAAACTAAATATTCTTCCGGGCTTGCTTTTTAGGAAAACCTCTAATTTTACAGGTTGAGACAAGGAGACGCCAGGCTCTTTGAATTGACCGGAAAATTCGATTTCTTAACCTATCGCGCTACGACTTTGTGCAGCGTTGCCCACAGATGGTGCATTTTTTTTTATGAAATTCGCAAAGAGCAAACTTACCTGAGGAAAACTGAAGAAAGAAAAATGCTTAGCTCCTATGGAAACGCAGCGACGCCACCGGTCAGCAAACAACACGGCGCCGTTTCGCACGGTTGACAAGAGATGGCGCAAGCGGTCGCGACGCCAACTGCCGCCAACGAACGAGCAGACGACGCCGAGAGCCGGCGTCTTTTCTTTAGCACACGATCTTTTCGAATCAAAAGCGGCGCGAGCTTTTTTCATATCAGTTGTTGTTTTTGTTTCAGTGACTGTCGCCCCCTGCGGAACGCGCGCCGCTTTTGAGTCGAAAAGATCGTCTGCTAAAGAAAAGACGCCGGCTCTAGGCGTCGTTTGCTCGTTCGTTGGCGGCGTTCGTTGCGCCATCTCTTGCTCTCGTGCGAAACGGCGCCGAATTGTTTGAAGACCGGTTGAAGACCATAGGAGATAATCCTTTTTCTTTCTTTACTTTTTCCTCAGGTAAGTTCGCTCTTTGCAAATTTTACAAAACAAAAAGCACTATCTGTGGGCAACGCTGCACAAAGTTGTAGCGCGATAGGTTAAGAAACCGAATTTTCCGGTCGATTTGAAGAGCCTGGCGTCTCCTTGTATCACCCTGTACCTGAACTGGTCAAGAAAAGCAATGGAAAAACCCACAATCGAATTTGCCTGCTCTCCAGTAGCACAGCATTTATGACAAGCAGACCTGCAGAATATTTCAGGGCATCCATTTTTCACAACGAAATTTCTTGCATCAGTTGAGAACAAGTTCGAGCAGTGAACTTGTCCTCGCCACTGGCTTAACGTTTTAGTGTTGCCCGTGGAGACTCAAATAAATATGTAAAATATATGAAGTAATAAGGAGGTTCTTATCAGTTTCATGAAACTTCTTATATAATCAAATATCGTTTTTGTATGATCTTATGTTGTCCTTGTATGCTATTATAAGATCTTATTTCCATATGCGTTTATTGGACCAAGACTTTCTTATACAAATCAGATTTGTTACTAAGGTTATCCTCCTATGTATAGCCCGCTGCGAATTACATGCGAAATATTCAAAATAATGGTTTCAAATCTGGTCACGCCCACCCTACTACGAAGATATTCCTCATTCAAAGGCATGCTGACTTCTATCCTGCTGATGGGATCCTCATCGGAGGCATCCTGAAAGTTCTCGTTTTCCCTGCACTGTCTTGAACCCAAGTCATCAGAAGAGGCCGATGACGAGTCATGTGCAAGATAAATGGCATCAAATTATCATATCAAAATGTAGCGCGAAAGACCTATGTCATTAAGCGTTCCGTGCATGCGTGACGCCACCATATTTTTAGTTTTCAAGAGTTAGGCACCCGTGCACTTGATAGCTATCCCCGTCTCGTGCTCTTCTCGCGCTGACACCCAGCGGTGTTGTCACATGTACATCCATGCATCGTTAGCCGTGCACGTGTCGCCATACATTGTTCCAAAGATACATGGGTTCAGCGGTTGCGTAGACAAGCTAGCTGGTGGGACCTTTCTTTCGTTGTCTTAACCAACACTCCTTGACTTGCAGGGCACTACAAATATGCAATAATACGGTAATGTTAGGGCTAGCATAATTTTCCCGTGATTCAACTCGTAAGGTTTACCAGAGTTTCGCACTCAAGGACACGAAACGAAATTGCACTGTTGGAGCATCGAGGAAAGATGAATCGCTAGAAGTATGTTGAAGGAGCCGAGTTCCTCAATGCGCGAAGTGACACATGTTTTTTGTACATTGCGTACAAATGTGGGGAAGTGTACTTAGTTATTTACATAAACAACTTACAGTGCGGAATTATAGTGATTTTAATAGATAATATTTATTTTCCACTTAACTTTGAAGTCGTCAAACTGGGGCGTGCGCAGTTTCATGCCTCAGGATGTGGAGTGGAATTCCTGAAACGAGTTTTAGCAGATTGTTCTTGGCACCAACTCAGAGTGTTTTTTAGCACAATTCAGAGCAGCACATGCCGCACCTCTAACAAGTGTTTTTGCAATTAATGAAACACTAAATTTTTTAACGTGTTTGCGTGTGAGATTCTACCATAGGTAGATTGAGAAATTAAGCGCGAAATTACGTCTTCAAATGAATTGATATAAAACAAAACAAGAATTGACCGAAGAAAAGTGAAGGTCCAAATATTACACCGAAATATGAGTGAAGCGAAGCGGACAAGATTGCTTTATGTTGCCCAGCAAGACGAAACCAGGTGCGAATAGAATGTGCACATTTACACTGTGACATGACCATCGAAACATTCCCCGATTCACTTGCAGAGACACTAAAAATTTCGCTAAAATTCAGTCTCCACAAGGGCCCCACAGAGTAGTTGTGAGGAACTGTGCGCCTAGTCGGTCTTTCAGAAATTGGCCAGGGACAATGTTTAGCAGTCTCTCTTCATTTTGGCGTAATGTTAATTCTCAAGTGTACGACAACTAAATTTTAGCGCTTGTTTTTGTTATCTAATTGTAACTTATTAATTATAAAAACTTCAGAAACACCAGTCGCTGGCCAAAGAATGGAAGAACAGATAACTTAAAATGAATGAAATATACACAAATTTAACATACGGATGCTTCTGAAGCTTCATAAGAGTGCCCTGTCTCCGCTGGACCCGTAAGAGTAACGCCATGCTGCGAAAGCACGGTGTACGAGTGTGTGCGAAGCAGGCCTGTACACGAGCGCGAGAGATTGCCGGAGAATTCCAACGTTGAGTAGGGTACGCTGGGCTGCACTGGCAAGCTTTGTAGAGCCGTTCCCGTGTTGACGAAGCTGACGCTGGTGCAGTGGCGTCAGAAGAGGTGGGGAGGGGGGGGTGGACCGCCCCGTGTGCAGCGCTCAGGGTTTGCAGCCGGCCGGTAAATGTTGGAGGGGGGAAGGGGAGTGTAGCTGCAGGCAACAACGATCTCGGGGGGGGGGGGGAGGTGTCGCGCGGGCTACGATGGGGAAGGATAAGGGTCTAGGTGGGCAACGAGCGGAGAGGGGGAGGGAGTTGTCTAGGCGGGCCACCGCCAAGGGTGCAGCTGACCCTTAGTTACGTCACTGCGCCGGGGTTGATGGCCAGGTGGCCATCCCCTTTGAAATTATTATTTGCTTTGTTGGGCGGATAAAATGTTCATGACTATTCGATATGCTTAAAGCAAGATGCCGTCCCTACCAAAAAACGGTATAAATTTTATCACGGTAACACTCAAACTTGATTATCAATCCGGGAATCTTACCGTAAACTATGCATACCGTTATCAAACCTAATAGCCAGTGCACTCCGTAATCTGAACTGGATTACTGTATATCGTAAAATGAACCGTGTCCAAACCGTCTGGCCGGTGCATACCGTAGTCTGAAATGGATTACTGTATGTCGTAAAATGAACCATGTCCAAACCGTTTGGCCCGTGCATACCATAATCTAAACTAGATTACTGTACGCCATGCAATGAACCGTGTTGCCCTACTAAGGACCCCATATAATTTTCACACAGGTTGACCCGTTTGGGTAATATGATATTATAGACATACGGGGCTCATATGCAAACAGGTCGTCCTATATGTGAACGGGTCGCAAACGGCAGCACCCGACCTGATATGGGTCGGACCTGTTATCCGGGTGCACTTGTTTTTCAGGTCTGTCCATACAATTCCTGTTCAGAAAAAAGCGAGCTCGCAACCACAGGTCTGCCCTTCGTATTCTGAGGCTCTCCCTTGAAATGAAATCCCGGCACCCTTCCGGAAAATAGCATGCAAAAGAAACTAACAAAATGACTCGAAAACAGGTACAGTTGACAAAACTGATATATTGCACGCATGACAAAGCAAATGACCCAGCACCGTTATGACATGACATCATCAGGAAAACTGAGTTAGCTCCCAGAAGTAGCTTAAAACTGCAGCTTCCTGTTGATATCTTGAAGTTGCTCCGATATATACTTGTTCATGACACACTTCCGTTTCCTAGGCGACACATCCAAGGGGGCTTGCCCAACGTACATGTCGAAGGCATCTGAAAATGAAAAGAACATGGAAATTATCCATATGCACTGTTGTTAAGTCAGACCTGTTTACATCGACTCGCAAAAAACTGTCTACCAGCTTGATGTAGCGGGTAATTTTCTATAAAAGTTTTATTGAGGTTGATAACGAACAAGCACGCCATTTCGAAAAAGTACGCCACATTTAGAAAAGTTGTTTACTTTCGAAGTATTGTCCGTACGTCATGAGGAACGCTCCACGCGGCTTTTCAGTGGCCTCTTCTTAGTTTTGCAAGGTCTCCCCGACACAGTCTCTCCCTGCTCCCTACGCAAAAGAGATTTGTTTTTTCTTTCAAGCGGTTGACGCAATTGCCCCATCCGCCCCACCCCCCAAAAAAATATTAAATAAATAAAAGCCATCCTTTTCTGCAAGCTGGATTTCCCGCAACGGAATGCCCGCGTTGGGAGAAAGCCAACTTGCGGACCAAAACGGCGATATGGGCAGTTCGATCTATCGGGAGACGCTACAATTTTCGTCAGATGTAACAGTATTTTTCGCCACGCATTTCTATTGCAGCTACTGGTCTGTTCACAAATAGTTCAATACAAGGCATAGTTCGAATTAACCGTGTTCGATATAATCGGGTTTGACTGTAGCCCTAGAAAAAAACACATGACAATCACATGTTAATTTGTTACAATAGTGTACTTATTAAGGTGCAACTGAGAACAGTTAGCAAGGATCTTATTGATATATTAACCCAAAATAGGTCAGCCAAAATATTTGCCACCTTAAGTCTGACCACCTTCTAAATGACACCTTGGTTTTGAAATCGGCACAACTAGCCTGCTCTGGGCTACACTACGTTCACCCTAAACTGAAAGTGCCTTTCACCAAACCAATCAAAGGCCTGTTCAATTGCTTGACCTCACTCTCTGCATGCGAGTCTGCAGAGGGTAAGGGGGTGGGATTGACCTTGCGGTTTAAAGTTGATAGTTGACTGAACCAACGAGCACACAGCTTCTATGGCGCAGTCAGCATAGGGTTGAATGAAGTAATGGCGACTTCAGAAATAAACGGCACCTCGTGGCTAGGACACAAAACAGTCAGGGAGGGTGCACGAAACTGTCAGGTAGGTTCATTGAAGAGTTTGCATGAGCTAAGCAAATATTCATAGCGTTCGGCAGACTAAACGGAAAGCCGTGAAAGTAGGTTCAAAAACACCTCACAGAAATCGCTAATAACTGTGGCCCACCTCCAGGTTGATCACAAATTGCGATGACAGAGCTGATATATCCTAACATTTCAAGAACATTAGTCGTCACTGAATGTAATAAATCAGGGCACATAAGTTTAGGCATATGCCTATATATGCTTAAATCTGTCACTTCAATGTTTGCTTGCCTTTTTCGGAATTTCATTTTGAAATTGCTGTTTAACCTGCATCATGCCAATGTACGTGAATTCGGCACTTTTATTTACTTTCTCAGGATTCCCCCAGCTCTTTTTTCTACATTATTGTTTACATACAGAGTGAAAAATGTTCGCTTATTATGCGCACAAAACCAACAGTGGATATAAATGATGATCACCCCTGCCACTTGCTTTATTAGATCTTCCTAAAATTAACAAAGAGCCTTTATAACATTCTTTGGAATAGACGGCAGAACAAGATCTGCCATGAAATCTGTAAAGTTTAAACGTGACCGGGGGAAACTGTAAAACACTGCCGCATGATAGAAGCATTGCTCACAGAAAGACAAGAAAGAACTGTTTCATGAAGCCTGTCACCGTACTTGGGAGCTGAATTAGCCGTGAATTAAGAATTAAAAAGTGAGAAACAAGTCAAAGTGTAGACAACGAGAAGTTGCTTTGACGCTCCTGCAATAAGGAACACAGAAGAACGAAGTTTTAAACCTTATTTGATGTCTAAGTCGAAGTCCATTCGCCCTAGTGCTAACATGTGGAAGGAAGCCTCAAAACAAGTTTGGTGCAGGCGATGAGTTGCAGTCTGAAGATGTGTTCTGAACCAGCGGAAGTGTTTTCTTTTGCAAGGCAAGAAACGTTAGTTTAATATGCTTCTTTAAGAACAGCTGCTTCTTGACATCAAGTACAATCGCGACCGGTATGAGCTGAAACGGCACGAGTGGCGCTTGGCGCTATCAGCGCCAACTGGCACATTTTTCCGTAAACACCCCCTCACCCCTCACAACCCTTCCCCTCCATTTTCAGGAGCACAACTCCGTAGAGGGTGAACCCCTCATCAAATAAAAATATGTCTCTCTTTCTGTAAACACTGGCGCTGATACAGAGACAATCCTCGTGAGCTCGTGCCACAGCGCACTTCCGGCTGTCTGGTAGCGAGATGGCGGGTGCAGTATTGAGTGCGAAGGCGAAAAGGGCACACTTGTCATTCTCCATAAATATGAGCCGAGATCGGCGTGTGAGTCACTTATCGCGAACTGATTGTTGCACAAATTCGCGCTCTGCACAAAAGTACCGCAGAGCTTGTTTTGATTGAATGTTGCAAACGGCTTCATGCATAACTCTTGCCATTCAAGAAAACCAAGGATCGCACTCTGGAACCCAGGGCTACTTCTTTCCCTCGGTCTCTCCACCTGCCTGTTGTCATTGGGATGAGTACCAAACCCGGCAGACCATGCATCACTGCTGTGTGATGCCTGTTAAAGCATTTCCCAGCTAAATTTTTTATTCATAAAGCAGCGGCAGAAATTCCGGTTCTTAGGGCATGTTGGTGAGCGCTCCAGAAAGGTTAATATTGTATTTTTTTGCGGAATAAAGTTAGACTAACCCAAATAAAAAACAAACTGGCAAATAACAATTTAATTTGTCCGTTCACTGGCAAAGAAACAAATGCGAATTATCTAAAAATGTGACTTTCACAAGTGTCTATAGACATTTCGGTGCATGGTGCACTTATCGTAACGGGGATTGGAACGGCGCAATGAGCACAGGCGTAAATGTGTCTCGGCCCCAGCGTGCGCATGTGTTTGCCCAGTGATATGACAAACACCACTAATAGTCCCGAGCACAAGGTGTCGTGGCGTTTCGGCTCGTATTCGCTGTAATAGTACCCGATATACCTCTGCACCCACAGCCGGTGGAGAAAATCGATAAGCGCCGGGGTATACAAAGCTACGTCTGTGACGATAGCCAAAGCGATCATCAGTAAACGGAGGTCGAAAAATACTAATTAAGTTTCTGCATGTTGACACCAGGCATGGCAAAGTTGGAAACAATTGAAAATTCTTTGAGTTACTAAGGACTGTTGAGTATGTGCGAACAGCACTTTACTTTTTAATCATTAGAGCGATTCCTTGTAGGTGTTAAGTATTGTAACACTCCGTGCAGATGTCCGTGATTGTGGCATTCTTCCGTCAGGCCTGTCATCATCATAAGGAATGGTGCCTTTCTTCACATGGAAGCAACTTTGTTTTTGCATATACTTCATTTTGTATTTTCTGAATAAAGAGACTCTCAAAGTAGGCAACATGAAGTCATAAGGATGGCTGCAAATAAATGGCAGAGTTTGGCGTGTTGGGAGCAAAGAAAAACAACTTACTGCCCAAGGCTGCAAGCTTGTCAGGAGTCAGTACCCTCTTCGGTTCGGTAGTGTGAAGGATGGCAGCGGGCTTTGGCAATCCATTTATCATCCACAAACAGCGGTCTTCCTCTTCTTACATAGTAAGATAAGCCAGCTGCAAAAATAGAAGAGACAATCTCATGAAACACAGGAAATTCAAAATCTTTTTCGAATTATATGTTTTAACAAGACTGTCTCAAAAGTGCAGAACGTTTTTTTCTCTAAATAGAATAACGAAAAAAAAACATCTGAAGATAGCAGGGCATCCATGGAGGCTTGCGAAAATAACGATAGCATCGTTATTAGCCTAGCGAAAATTTTCTGGATACAGGATTGCAGATTCTGAGCGACATGAAGAAACTGCACTCTCTTAACCAGTTGCAGTCATGTGGTGGACACTGTCCAAGAATATCAAACGCATTATAGGCCGGCCTTCATTTTCGGTTTAGCCCAGATATTGTCACGAATGAAAAAAACTGAGGCGGCAAATAACTGGGGAACTTAAGTTTAATGGGGCGAACTTGTGCCCAAAACAAGATAGTAGAAGGTTAGCGTCGCAGGCGTCGGTGTCAGCGAAACACCGGGATTGAATGCCGGGGCGAGACTAACTCAGGCTCGACACGCGGAGCCCCTTATGTAGACGTATGGGCTTCTGAAAGAATTGGAGTAGAAAGCTTGGCGCGTAGAACATTTCAACCTCGAGTAAGCAAGAACGATTTTAACTTACCAGAATGCGACATTACAAAAACAACAAAAAGGCATATCCGTGGCCTGGCATCGAACATCGGTTTTTTGCGTGGGAGGCAAGCACGATAACCGTTAAGCCATTTAAGTGCTGCCAACTAGGCCAGCTGAGCGCGGCAGCATTTCCCAATTTTCAAAACTGGAATAGGTTTTATTAAACTCAAATTTATCCCTATTTTCTTCTGAAAGCCCACCTAGCTGAGAGGCAAAAACCAGTTAAATATATAAAAATTATGAGATATTTCAGATCCATTTAAAAAATGCCTCTATAATCACCCCCACCCAAAAGAAAAAAGAAGGAACAAGGAACTGAATTATGGTCTGTTTAACGATATTTAAACATCAGCTTTTTTGTGCTCCCCGCCCTCTTAGTGGTTCAGGGGACACAGGGAACAAAGTCTACATTTTAATTCGACAAGGCGCAGCACACTTGGATTTGTACTGTGGCGCTGCGAGATGGTAAAAGCGCGCAGCTGATGCCATTAACTTAACTGGCTTCCCAGTTGGACACAGCCATTAAAAAGTTTCCTCTGAGCGCAAAATAATAACTATGATTGTGAATGCACAATCCTAATTCTTAATAAAAGTTGTTTTTATCGAGGTTTGAGAGCGATAAAGTAAACAAATAAAGTTTGAAAACAGTGGAAATCACGAGAACAGCCCCTAGTTTACACACCGCCCCCCCCCCCTTCCACCGAGGAGTGGTGCAACCGTCCCACCATTGGAAGGGCCAAATTATGCAAGGAAAAATCCTTTTCTTTCCTTTAATTTTTCATTTTATTTCCCTCACAACTTCAAAACAATGTGAATTTTGCGGAAAAAAACGGTTTCACTGTGTTACCATGTTGTCAGAGGCATGCCTCGCCGCAAGTCTCAGGCCAGTCAAAAAAATACGCGAGAGGCCCTGTAAAGGGATACTGAACCGAAATGCTCATTTCCAAAAATGCATTAGGACCGTTTATTGGGAAACTACGAACCACAATACATCACTTTTACAACGATATCCTGTACAGATGGCTGTATCTTTCGGAAAATAAAAATGCAATGAAGCAAAGCCGGCAGGCCGTCTGACATCATCACATCACAGAGCTTTTCTGAAGCTTGCCTGGAAGCAGAGAAGGCCAGAAGCCCGATAATGTGGCGTTAGCTTCGCTTAATTGCGTTTTTCTTCTGCCGAAAAATCAGCCATCTGTTTACCGTATTGCCGCGAGCGCAGCCGACCAAGCAGTCAGCGCGCTCGTGGCCTAACGGTTATCGCGCGTGCCTTCCACGCAGAAAGCCAGGGTTCGATTCCTGGCCGCGGGGACGCATTTTTGTGGACTCTGACGTAAATGTTCTGGCAAATTCGAGAACCGTGTTGCTTGTTCGAGGTCAGAATGTTCTACACGCAGAACCTTCTACGCCGATTCTTCCAGAACCCCACGCGTGTACATAAGGGGCTCCGCGTGGCGAGCCACAGTCAGTTTCGCCCCAGGTTCGACTCTGCTCTTTCGCCGACTTCGACGCCCGCGACGCTCTGCTGTTATCTTCTGTTTCATTTTTATTCTTGGGCACAAGTTCGCCCCCATTAAACGTTTCAGTTTCTCTAGTTTTTTTTTTTTTTGTTTCACTTTGTCATTCGTGACATTTTGGTGGAGGTGCGGGGTATTGCATTCTATGCCCGTTGAGCGTACCCCTACGAAAACATCCCGGCCAAGCGACGTGCTCAGCCCCGGAAGGCTACCGTTCACCGAAGACGCCGAAGCCCGAAGAAGCCGTCGTATCAGAGGTCAGTCCCCTGAATTGGGTCTGCTGCCGGACAAGCCCAAGAGGGAGAAGACGACGATGGCCGACCAGTCGCAGACCCCGGCCGCCGCCGTGGTTTATCTGCCCGTCGCTCCTCGCACCCCGACGCCCTTTTACGGCGAAGCCCACGAGGACGTAGAAGATTGGCTGCAACATTACGAACGAGTGGCCCGCTATAACCGATGGACACCGGAGCAGTGCCTTCAGAATGTCTACTTCACTATGGAAGGCACGGCACGCACCTGGTTCGAGAACCACGAGGTGTCGATTTCGTCGTGCGAAGAATTCCAGGCCGAGCTCCGACGCACCTTTGCCAACCAGCAGCGACGACAGCGTGCCGAAGAACTTCTCCAAGCAAGACACCAAGGGCCAAACGAGAGCGGTCACAAGCTTCGTTGAGGACGTACTCCGCCTCATGAACCGCGCCGACCCAAACGCTGCCGAAGAAAAAAAGTTGCGGGTCCTAATGCGGGGCGTGAAGAAAACATCTTCGGGGGCCACGTGCGGAGCCCGCCTACCACCGTCGAAGGTTTCATCACTGAGGCCACCAACATCGAACGTGCCCTGCACGCACTGGCCTCACACTACCAGAGACTTCCCGGCTTCGCTGCCCTCTCGCCGTCCAGCTGCAGCGTCCCGGACATCCGCGACATCATCCGGGACGTCGTTCGGGAGGAAATCAAGAAGTTCCTGCCTGCTGCCCACCAGCCCGCTTCTCTGTCAATGGCCGAAGTTGTCCGCGAGGAAGTTCAGCGGGCATTACAACCTGAGGCTCCTGCCAGCGCAGCAGTACCCGATGAGCCTTCTCTGACCTACGCCGCGGTAGCTCGGAGACCGGCTCCAGCTGCCCGGGAGTATTCGACGCCATCTCGACGTGACCTACCAGAGCCGCAGACGTTCCGACGTCGGGAAGGTCAACCCCAGCTCGTCCGCACTGAACAACCGGCGCCTAGGAAGACAGATGTCTGGCGCACGGCCGATCGACGACCGCTGTGTTATCACTGCGGCGAGGCCGATCACGTCTACCGGAGGTGCCTGTATCGACGAATGGGCCTGCGAGGCTTTGCGCCGAGTGACCCGCGACCTCGCCTTGGGGAGCGACCAAGAGACATCGAGGAGTACCTCCGCCGACCCCTGTCCCCGGTGCCGACCCCACCCCGAGGTTCCCGTTCGCCTTCACCTCGACGTGCGCTTTCGCCCTTCCGCCGCTCTCGTCAGGACAGCCTGTCCCCCCTGTCTCGTCGGGAAAACTAAGTGCGGCAACGCCGGGAGGTGGCGTTGCCGAAGACGACCGAAGTAAAGAGCCTCCAAGAACGACGGAGCGCTCCCACTCTCCCGACGCTGCGCATCGCAACGACGCTCCTGCTTCGGTGTCCAACAACCTCAACGTTATCATCGACGGCCACGACGCGACGGCACTCATCGACACCGGAGCAGACTACTCCGTTCTGAGTGGGAGGCTCTGCCGCCGCCTTCGAAAAGTCATGACGCCGTGGGATGGACCTCAAATACGAACCGCCGGAGGACACCTCATTACACCAGTCGGGAGATGCACTGCTCGCGTCGAGATCCACGGTGAGACGTGCCCTCTGAAGTTCGTCGTTCTACAAGACTGTTCCAGAGACGTCATTCTCGGCATGGACTTTCTGTGTGAATACGGCGCCGTCATCGACCTGGGTGAGAACAGATTGACGCTGCGCAAGCCTCTTCCACCTTCATAGAATCCCCAAACAGCGTCAGCCGCCATCCGAGTCGCTGCCGACCACGTGAACCTTGCCACCGCGATCAAGTGTTGTCATACCCGTCGTGACCGATGCAGCTACCTGCGGCGAAGTTGTTCTAGAAGGCAACCTTCAATTGCTTCTGGGAAGAGGAATAGGCGTCGCAAGAGGAGTAGCTGAACTTCAGGATGGCCGCGCTGTGGTCCTCGTGACGAACTTCCGGAACGAAGCGCAACACCTCACAAAAGGTGCAGCCGTGGGCCACGTCGAGGAACTGCGAAACTCCGCCGAAATCGCCGCCATTACCGACGAATCCTCGCCACCTCGACAAGACAGTACGCCGCCAGCGCAGCTCGACATTGACCCTAACGCTTCCGGGCCCGAAACGGACGGCAGCTGAATAACCTCCTCGCCGAATACCGCGACAGCTTTGCGACGTCGTCGAAGGTGCGCCAAACCGCCGTTGCGAAGCACCGCATTGTTACCGAGGACGACGCGCGCCCTGTGCATCGATCGCCGTACAGAGTTTCCGCTAAAGAAAGGGAGGTGATCCAAGAGCAAGTTCAAGAGATGCTGAAGGATGACATAATCCAACCTTCAAGTAGTCCGTGGGCCTCTCCAGTCGTGCTGGTAAAGAAGAAGGACGGAACGCTTAGGTTCTGCGTCGACTACCGGCAGCTGAACGCGGTTACAAAGAAAGACGTCTACCCCCTCCCCCGCATCGACGACACTCTAGACCGGCTGCGCCACTCTCGTTATTTTTTAATCGATGGACCTTAAGAGCGGCTACTGGCAGATCGAAGTCGACGAACGGGACCGCGAAAAAACAGCCTTCGTCACGCCGGATGGACTTTACGAGTTCAAGGTTATGCCCTTCGGACTATGCATGGCGCCAGCAACCTTCAAGCGTGTCATGGACACCGTGCTGGCAGGGCTGAAGTGGAAGAGCTGTCTCGCCTACCTTGATGACGTCGTAGTATTTTCAACTGACTTCGACGAGCACTTGCGGCGATTCCGAGCTGTTCTCCAAGCCATAAAGACCGCCGGACTCACCCTCAAACCGTCAAAGTGCCGGTTCGCCTATGACGAACTGAAATTCCTAGGTCACGTGGTTAGTAACGAAGGCGTCCGTCCAGACCCCGAGAAGACTCGCGCCGTCGCCGCATTTCCAGCGCCCACCGACAAGAAGGCTTCGCGAAGATTCCTTGGTCTTTGTGCCTACTACCGACGCTTCGTTCGGGATTTCGCAAGAATTTCCGCACCGCTCACTAAACTCACGAAGGATGCCGAGAAGTTCGAATGGGCCGAGAAGCAGCAGCACGCATTCGACGAGCTGAAGCAACGACTCCAGACTCCTCCTGTTCTTGGACACTTCGATCAAGACGCGGAAACCGAGATTCATACGGACGCAAGTAACGAAGGACTTGGCGCGGTACTGGTTCAAGTGCAAGAAGGCACCGAGCGAGTCATCGCCTACGCGAGTCGAACACTGTCCAAAGCGGAAAGAAATTACTCCACGACTGAAAAGGAATGCCTTGCGGTCGTCTGGGCGATCACGAAGTTTCGCCCGTACTTGTACGGGGGCCCTTTCCGCGTTGTCACGGACCACCACTCGCTCTGCTGGCTTGCGAACCTAAAGGACCCGTCCGGACGTCTCGCTCGATTGAGTCTGCGACTGCAGGAGTTCAACATGACTGTTGTCTACAAGTCAGGCCGCAAGAACAGCGACGCCGATTGCCTGTCCAGAGCTCCTGTCGAGACATCTCCCGGTAGCAGCGACGACGATGACGACGAGTGCTTCCTAGGCGCAGTGAACACCGACGACATGGCGCGACGTCAAAGGGACGATCCTGAGTTGCGCGCGCTAATCGAGCACCTCGAGGACGAGGGGGTACTGTCCCCCGTGTCTTCTCGAGAGCCCTGGCGACTTTCGCCCTCCGATAGGGTGTACTTTACAAGGAGAACTTTGGAGACAACAGTACGCCGCGGCTGCTGGTAATCCCTCTCCGATAGGGTGTACTTTACAAGGAGAACTTTGGAGACAACAGTACGCCGCGGCTGCTGGTAATCCCTACCGACCTTAGAGCGGAGATCTTCCAAGCCTGCCACGACGACCCGACGTCCGGACACCTTGGTTACAGCCGTACGCTGGCCCGAATCCGTGAAAGGTATTACTGGCCCAAGCTGCCTTGACCGTTCATTTCTATACACGGTCGTGCCACGAGTGCCAGCGACGCAAGAAACCGCCGACGAAGCCGGCAGGTCTCCTGCAGCCGATTGCTCCCCCGAGTGCACCGTTCCAGCAGATCGGAATGGATCTACTTGGACCTTTTCCACCATCGACGCAAGGAAACAAATGGATTATCGTCGCCACAGATTATCTCACGCGGTACGCCGAAACGAAAGCCCTTCCGACAGGGACTGCTGTGGAAGTCACCAATTTTTTTATCGAGTCCATCGTCCTCCGGCTCGGCGCTCCCGAAGTTTTGATCTCAGACCGGGGATCATCGTTCATGGCCCAGCTGACGCAAGAAATCCTTCGTCTCAGCCACACCAGCCATCGGCGCACCACTGCGTACCACCCCCAGACCAACGGGCTGACGGAGAGACTCAACAAGACCATCGCCGACATCATCTCTATGTACGTCGACGTGGAGCACAAGACATGGGACGAGGTGTTGCCGTACGTCACATTCGCCTACAACACGGCCGTGCAGGAGAGAACCGGGGTGACACCCTTCCAACTGGTTCATGGTCGCAAAGTAACGACAATGCTGGACGCGATGTTACCCCACGAACCGGCTGTCGACGGAAGTGACGACGCCCAGGTGGTTGCCCAACGGGCAGAAGACGTCCGCCAGCTCGCCAGACACCGTATTCAAGCCCAACAACGCGTCGACGCGGGCCGCTACAACCTTCGTCGCAGGGACGTCCACTTCCAGCCCGGAGACAGGGTGTGGGTGTGGACGCCCATCCGTCGCCGCGGCCTCAGTGAGAAATTGCTGAAACGATACTTCGGACCGTACAAGGTACTTCGTCGCCTCGGGGAGCTGAACTACGAGGTGATGCCCGACGGAACAAGAACATCATCACGCCGCCCACCACGGCCTCCAAGTCGTCCACGTCGTGCGCCTGAAGCCGTACTATGCCCGGTAGGACTGTGCACCTTATGCCTTCCAAATGACTCTTTAGTTCACCGTCCTTTTTATTTGCTTTGTTTTGTTTTGTGTTGCATCGGGGCGATGCACTTTTTCAAAAGGGGAGCAATGCCGTGAGCGCAGCTGACCAGGCAGGCAGCGCGCTCGTGGCCCAACGGTTATCGCGCGTGCCTTCCACGCAGAAAGCCAGGGTTCGATTCCTGGCCGCGGGGACGCATTTTTGTGGACTCTGACGTAAATGTTCTGGTAAATTCGAGAACCGTGTTGCTTGTTCGAGGTCAGAATGTTCTACACGCAGAACCTTCTACGCCGATTCTTCCAGAACCCCACGCGTGTACATAAGGGGCTCCGCGTGGCGAGCCACAGTCAGTTTCGCCCCAGCGTTCGACTCTTCTCTTTCGCCGGTTTCGACGCCCGCGACGCTCTGCTGTTATCTTCTGTTTCATTTTTATTCTTGGGCACAAGTTCGCGCCCATTAAACGTTTCAGTTTCTCTAGTTTTTTGTGTTTTTTTTTTTTTTTTCACTTTGTCATTCGTGACAATATTGTTATAAAAGTGATGACTTGTGGTTTGTAGCTTCCAGTTCAACGTTCCCACTGCCTCTTTATACGAAATTTAGATTTCGCTTCAGTATACCTTTAAGCACACTACCTAATGTCCTCTTTTATTATGGGCACACAGTGCTACGCTCTTTCCAGGATTCACTCTCTTGGCGGCTTTAAGAAAGTAAACATGCCAGCCAATCGACATGCCGAGAAAGTTCGAAATCAGCCGAGGTCGTCAGAATTTAAAAGAGTGGGATTTGTTTCTGCAGTGCCTGCTGCAAAGACAGAGGTATACACTTAGATATGATGTCTGAAAATAATGTTGAAATAATATAATAGCATTTTAATAACTAAAACAAAACTTCCTAGTTAAAGGAAATAGAGACTGGCAAGTGTTGTTTTTTGTACTTCAGAGAATTGAAAAAAGGAGATAGCTACTGGAATGCCAATCGAATTCTCTATATATTTTTGAGGCTCGGCAGACCTTAGATGGGTGAATAATCATTGTTGGCAGCGCCTGCTAAAAGTGCAAGCTAAATGCTTTAAATCACGCGTCAGCGGCTGCTCCAGTCAATTCTACCCACTCGCGCTTGCACAGCCTTCGCAGTTAGTTGATGCTTTGACGAGACGAGGTATAGAGCCATTTAAAATCAGAGATACCAAAACCCTCCACGTGACGGCTCCAAGCTGCATGATGATGTTGATACGCAAGAGCTACTTCGCGTGTGGTCTATAAAACCTATATAATGCACGATGCCGAACCTGCCGATTGCTGCATAGTTTGGAGCCGGGAAGGTGGACATGCAGCAAGACACGTACCGGTGATTGCATCCACTTTGGAACGTGTAGTGTGCTTTCTTCCCACGACACCATAATTTATGTTACGCCTGGAGGACTGGCTTGTCAGGCTCCTGTTGATTACGTCTTCGTCCTTGTAGAGGCCCCGGGCCAACAGGATCAGCAGCATGAGTCAGACTTGGCCTTACCTATGCCCCAGTCGAATTCTTCTTCTGGTAGGGATACCCCACCTCCGAGGTAACGCTGCAAGTGTGAACATAATCTTAAATAAACAGGTGCTCAATCAAGTTTTAGCACAGGTATGGTTCCTGGACGTATTCGCCACAGGCGTGATTACCATCCTGTTCCTCCCATGTATTAAAAGTGGTCCCAAGGAGGCAACAAATCATGTCACAAAGCCGAAAGTGTCATGCTCTTAGATGTCGAGATCCTGGCAATTGGTCTTCAAACCTTTGGTGAATAAGACAAGCAGGCACAAGTGCTGCTGTCATCATAGCTTGCCAACTTGTGACTGTGAAGTGACTGAGAACTGTCGATGAACCGAAAAGAATGGTGCGCTGAAACACCAGATGGCTAACCCCGACCAAAATTCTTTGATGCGTTTGTGTGAGTTTCGCAAGTGGCATCCAAGTGGCTGCGCACGAGGCCCATTCAGCACTTGGAAGCAATTGGCAGTGTAGCCCTGATATGAGAGGCACTTTGAAGTGAGTGGCAGCACAACACTCATTGGTGGCACGTGTCTCTCGCGTCACACGATTAAGGCTGAACCGCGTGTAAGCGATTTACCAAGCGACGAGACGAGTGACGGCAGCAACGACGAGTGACGGAGATTTCTCACTTTCGCTCGTCACGCCGCTCGGTTTTATAATTTCTAAAAATCGTCCCTCATCGCATTGATCGCTTGCTCCTGTCTCTTTCATGCAGTTTGCCTCGTCGCGCGGCTGACCGAGCAATAGCGAAAAGGGTCGCCATCGCTTGTCTCGTCGCTCGCTTTATGATTGTCGGCGCTGGCGAAAATGTGAAGCGCGAATTTTATCTACGGCTTTGTCCATGCTGGCTCTCAGACTGCTGGGAGAACTTTGTGTTCCTGTGAAATACGACCACATGATTTCTCACTTTGCTTATAAACTTAAGAGAAAAGCTGAGAAGAAAGTAGTTGGAAAATCAGTTCATGGCCTTCTCAAGAAAGCTGTTCGAGACACCTTGTTTTCTGTTTTTTTCTTGGCTGTGTCTACATTGCCGTCCGACGGCACTCCACTCGCGCCTACAAGTGCCGTCCGAAAAAAGTTGGACGGCGCGTGTATCACTGGAGAGCGTGTTAACCCACTCGCGCCTGCGTTAACGCAGCTTCGCGGCGACAGTATGCAGCTGTTAATTACAAAACTATTATTCCACTTGGCCCCGTCGTACACGCCACTTCGCGGCGTCCAGGGGGCAACCCCATCCCCGCTGTTCCCCATGCACCTTCGGAGAGGGAGTCCCATACCATTTTGTTCAGCAAAGGTTCGTCGACGACATCCGTTTTTACAGCGGAGCTGTTAAGGTGCAACCCCCCCGTGGATGACGTTTTGGTGCTTTTTTGACGGCTGATAACTTTCTTTTAATATATCTTATAATTATAAATTTAAGTTTCAACAATATTTGATATTACGATTATTTTTAGTTGTTAGTTAATTATTCACCTTTTAATAGACCACAGTCTCTAATATGACAAATTTTGTTTCTAGAGTTATAACGTCCCATCGTCCACAATAATTTACGTGAGCGTTCGGTTTTATGTAATAAATTAAAAAAGTAAGCAGCGAACTGTACAAATAACATATATTTTAAAATAAAAAATCAAGTTTCAATTGGTAATATTTTATGGCGCTATAAAAACGGAATCACGTCAACTAATCAAAATAACGAGACATTAAATTATGAAGCATGCTTCGATATTACATTTTCGAGAACTTCCATATTGATATATTACACGTTAAGAATGTTATAAGACCTCAAACATT